>LZPO01087752.1:36239-55486 GCA_001675575.1 Neotoma lepida | reverse complement strand
CCTGGAATCCTCCTTCTCTGGTTACTTCTTTCTTCCTCCCAGATTTCTCCTTCTATATATTCTCTCTGCCTGCCAGCCCCGCCTATCCTTTCTCCTGCCTTGCTATTGGTCAGTTCTTTATTAGACCGTCAAGTGTTTTACACAGGCACAGTAACACAGCTTCATAGAGTTAAACAAATGCAACATAAGCAAAAGTAACACACCTTATAATAATATTCTACTACACTTACACTAGACCTATGGGTCATAAACACCTGCCAGCATGACCTGATAGNAGCATTTACAAGCAGTTTACCTTATTAATCAGCATGCACTTTTGAGCACATAGTAATTGCCTGTTAAATTTTTGAAGGAGCTACAAGGATTTACAGATGTGTTCCCTGTCCTGGAGGAAGCAAGTTGGCTGGGGAGACAAGACTAATTCACTAAGAGATAAGTGAGGGAGGCATGCTGGAAGAGGGCTGGGCTACAGATAAATGCAAAGGCAGGGCCTGGGGAAAGCGGGGAGTCTGCTTTGCACTGAGCCAGGAAGGTGAGTAGCATTAGGTACGACGCCCAGGGGCAAGGAGACCCAGAGGCAAGGAGACCCAAGGCTGCAATTTTGATGTTTATCACTTCACATGTTAGAATGCTTCAGGTATCTGTCTTTGAACTCTGCTTTGCAGTCTACATTCTTCCCTATGGCTTTAATACTAACTAACCTAGCAGGTTAATGATTCTGAAGGCTATTCAAGCCAGGCTCCCCCAGAGTTCCACGCTTTAACCTCCATTGTTTACTTGCTCCTTCTAATTGGTTGGNTAGTAAACATTTCCAACTTAACAATCAAAACAGAATTATTTCCTTTTCCCTTTGTAAAACACCACACTCCAACGTATTTCTGTTTCTCATCTAGGTAAGTGGCACCACTGGTCAGTGTATTTGGGATGAAAATCTGGGGTCATTCTTGATTCCTTCTTTACAACCAGCTCAGTTAACAAGTTCTGCTGTTCAGCTCAAAAGCATTTCACACTCCCTGCCAGACTCTTCCAACTCTGCTACTGCTGTCTCCAAACACGTTCCATTTCAACAGAATAAAATGCAATTCCTTGGCCTGGTGCTGCATGATCTAACTCCGCTTCTTTTTCTGACCTCATCTCTCACTGTTCTGCCTCAATCATATGGACCTTTCAATCCTTCAAACACCTCAAGTTCAGTCAAGGCCTGGTCCTTACACAAGTTGTTGCCTCCCTCTATAAAGAGCCTCCTGTAACATTTTGTGGCTCCCATCTCCTTATTCTCTTTAGGAGAAAACCTCTCAGACAAAAATAATAATAGAAAGTAAAATAAAATAAATCCCTGACTCTCTAGATAACAAAAACACATTCCCTGCCCTTCCTCTCTCTTTATTTTCTTCATGGGGCTTATCTGGAATTATATATTTGCTTTTAAGCTCATAATCTCTTGCTCCACCTGCTCTAAAGTTTTATGAAAACAAATCCTTTTCCCACTGCTTCTTCTCCAAGAGCAAGAATAAGGTTTAGAGGTGTGAGGCACAGGACTGATCATTGCATATGACGATGGGAAATGAAGACAGAGATTCGGTGTGAATGGCAGCTCACAAGCAGAGCAGACACATAACTCAGGGATGAAGTAGGCCTCTGAGGACATGCATATGCATGGGTCCTGATTTTATCTTCTCATCCAGGCAATTTGGATCTTGAAATTTAGAGAAACCCTCCTTAAAAAGGATCAATCACATATGCACATACCAGTATCCCTACGCTGTCACCCTATCAACTCTAGTTATCCTTAAGGGATCGGGTAGAGGGCCCCTATCAATAATAAAATCCATGGGTACTAGATACTACCTTGTATAAAACAGCATAATGTTTGCAAATAACCCTCTGTTTACTCTCAGTCATCTCTAGATTTCTTACAATGCTTAATGCAACAAAAAATCTACATGAATAGTTATAGAGCATTGTTTGGTGGGTACTGACAAAGAAAAGAATGTCTAGATGTTCAGTAGAGATCTAAGTTATTTTTTAACTTGAATCTACAGATGCAGAACCCGAAGTTATGTTGGCCTAACTCTGCATACTGAGGGCATGAGGCACATTATCGTACAGGTAGGAGAAAGTCATTTTTTTCACCGATTTGGTGGAGATATGATTAGAACTTGAAGCATAAGGGCTACCATTCCCTGAGCACTTACTGGGCACCAGGATTTTCCCCTAAGCGTGTTTCACTTATCTTATTTCATTCTCATCCTCACAATTATCACATTATAAAGCAGTTCCTTTTTCATAGATGAGAAAGATTGAGGCCCACTGAGGCCCCATGATGTCTAAGATGACAGAGTGGCTCATGGCAGAGACGAAACTTGAGCAAAGGACATCTTTAAGCCAAACCCAGCACTCCTCCAGCCTGCTGCATGCCCATGGGAAGAAGCAGGAATAATGGTGGATCAGGAGCTGACCTGTGATCTCAGAAGAGAGGAGCAGTGGAAGGTGCTCTGGGCAGAGTGCTTTTCAGGGAGCACGGACATCAACAGGAAGAGGGAATCTTCTGTTAGTCTATGTTCCCATGACAGACAGCAGTGAAGGGAAAGGAAGCCAAGAAAGTGTGTGAACTTCGTTATCAAGTGTGTCACCCCTANTGCAATATGGGGCAACTCTTCAACCTTGGTGAAGCCCCACGAGACCCTTTCCTAGGACCACATGTCTCTCCTTTAGTCTGCTCACCTTTGTTACAAATTTTATTGTACATAGAATTTTCCATCAATTAAGTACAGTATCTGTTTTTATTTCTGATTTTATCACCAGGTATTATATCAGATCAAAAGGAACCAATGTCTGGTCACTCATAATGATGCTGAAGTTGATTTCTGGGTTAAAGTGACAGGAAGTAGTCCTCTTCATTGTAAAGTACACACCTCCCTTTGTGATTAGCAAAATATAAAACTAAACAAAGAATAATATGGAGTATTAATTTGGATGGGTATGACTACCCATGGTGGACATGCTGTAGTTTATAAAATCTGGCAGTTTATGAGAAATCATATCTTGATGCCCCAGATCAATCCCATTTGAATCTTTCTTGGCACTAGATAGGTATGAAGGGCTTCCAAAGCCCTTCAGAGATACCAGTGAACAACCGACCTCAAGAACCACAGATCTGTCTACTATATGGTATTAGCAATCACTGACGAACTTGCCTCAATTCATTTACAATGAGTTAAAAATCAGTGATTTGCTAACTCTGTAGCTCCTTCCCCTGCATTAAAGGAAAGCTTCCCTTGCTGGTTTCTGTGGTTACCTCATCTTATATAATCACACCTGAAGATTTGCAGAGAGGATCCACAGATGGAAGAGAACATGCGGCATTTGATGTAATCATATTTTAATTAAAAATATATTGAAAAAACAAACAGAAAAATTTCCTTCATCGTTGAGGCTATTTGGCTATTGCAAAACACAATTCAACTAAAAAGGCAAGATAAATTCTTAATACTTTCTGGCGTATGCCTTGTTGAAGAAAATCATATATTCCCATCCCTTAGACATCAGAGGCTCATATAAAGACAGCCAACAAGATTCTGCGATTATTTTTTTTTTGGTCTTTCAAGACAGGATTTATCTGCACAGCTTTGGAGCCTGTCCTGGAACTCNATCTATAGACTAGATTGGCCTTGAACTCAGAGATCCACCTGCCTCTGCCTCCCAAGTGCTGAGATTAAAGACGTGCACCACCATCGCCCGGCAGATTATGCAATTCTTAAAACTTCCATTCAAACGAGGTGTGTGTATGTACTCTGAAGCATTACACACATATGCATGTGGATAGATGAGTAAATAGTCTCAGGTGTAAACATGCATTTGTATCCTGGTTCTGGCCTGCCCAGTTCAGCAATCACCTATTGGAATAGTAGTGGAAATGCCCATCTTGTTGTACGTCCTCAAATTCTTTTCTTCTCTTTTCCAGTCACTTTGTTTTTCTGTATATTTCAAATGACTTAAAAAAATTGTGTTCCCCTTATTTTTCAGCTCCCAGATTTTTCTCTCTTTTAATTTATGTGTGTTGTCTTCTATTTCTTAGTTCTCTGATAGTTAAATTTTCCTATCCTGCCTGGGAAATATTTGCCCAGAGGTTATCTCCGAATGTGTCTTCATATCTTCCAATGTTCCTTGATAAAGACAGACAATGGGAGCTTTCAACACAAGCAGTCTTGTGATTCTCAGATAGGACCCACTTCACAGCACATCTGTCAGGACTTGTTGCAAGACCATTTGACCTTCCCTTCCTGCACCATGGCTGGGCTCACTGGTCCCACACGCACTTCCTCTGCCTGGTTCTCAGATGCCATTTTTAACATCAGCATTTCCCTCNGTGTTCCTGGAAGCAAATGATTCACTTGTAAACGTTCATTTGGCCTTGAAGGTCTTTGGCTGTATTCTGTGACTGTGAGGGAAACAGAAATCATGGTACAAAGACAGCCATGGTACAAAGTATGCCAAGAGCCTGTTACACCCTTGGGCCGGCAGTCCTTTCCAAGACACTTCACATGAGTTTTTTCCCAGATAGGTAAATGTCTTCCTAGTGCACAAGGAAATGAGAAGGAGCTTGATACCCAACCGTGGCAGTCCAAACTCTGCACTGCAGGAGAATCTCTTGTTTACACTGGATCTCAATAGGTGTAACTTATTAACCTTTCAGTTCAAATTAAACTTATTTGGAGGCTAGAGTGGGGGCACACAATAACCACAGCACACAATAACCACAGCACTCAGACAGAGGCAGACACAGCTCTGTGAGTTTGAAGCCAGCCTGGTCTACACAGTGAGCTCCTGGCCAGCAAAGCCTACATAGTGAAACTCCATCTCAAAAAAATGTGTGTGTGTGTGTGTGTGTGTGTGTGTAATAGAGAGAGATAGAGATATATAGAGATAGATGAAACCTATTTTAGCTAGGCCTGGTGCTACATGCCTGAAATTCCAACATTCCAGAGGCTAAGGCAGGGGATCCTGAGCTTCAGGTACATCTGAGCTACAAAGCAAGACCTTGTCATACCACACACACAAAGACACAGACACACACAGAGACACACACTTAAAAGCCTGGTTTTTTTTTTAATTAAGTCCACCATCCTTTTTAACAAGTCAGTATCTTCCTCATGTGATTCTCTGCTGCTAGATTTGAATTATTTGAAAACTGTAAGAAGTGAGATAAGGAGCCTTAGCTTCTCAATACTCGTGTGACTCTTCTAAAATCCTACTAAGATATAGCACCCACATTTTCTACCATAGCACCCTGTCTCCACCTGACCACAACCAGTGGTGTCAGCTGACTTTAGGGTACCTCATGGACTGACTGGCCCATAACCTATGAACTGGAAGAACTTTTCAAGATGAGCCAGGCCAATCAGAGTCCTCTCCAAGAATATGAGTTATATGGAATTCAATAAGATGAGCCATTGGCAGCAAAGCAGAAAATGAAAGTTAAGGACTGTCAGATGGTAGGAAACGCTGAGCAATCTTCCTAGATCAGATAAAAGTCAGTCACGAGAAAATAGAAGCTTAAAACCAGGTACGATTGCATACGATTTCATAACATCTTTGTTTTAACATATACTATTTAGATGCACAGCTTACATGCATGTGTGTTTCATGGTATCTGAAAGAATTTGATCATGTTGTTCCATGCTCAGCCCAGCACACTGCGCTATTCTCCTAGCTTGAAAAGAAAGTTCCATCACAATCCAGGACATTCTTTATGCTCAGAACATGCCTAAAAATTTCAGATGGAATTCTTTTAATGGTGAACACTTTCACTGGATGTGTAATAGATATCATTCAGGTAGGAACAAGCAGAGGGACTTCAGAAGTATATCTCNAAGATCCTAAGGCCTCCAGGCTTNTGGGACTATCCTTCTCTATAAAAACATGGTCAGCAGCTTGGTCCATCATCCATCATTACTGTGAGATGACCAGCTTCCTTCCCCAAAAGTGGTCATCTGTTCTCATTAGCACCTTTCACCTCAGGAAGCTTTACCACTATATTCTCAATCTGGGAGTCAAACCCTGTGTGCACAAAACAGTGGCATTGCAGCAATTCTTAGCTAACAATGTACTCAGAAATGAGACACCACTGCTCCTCAATGTTCCTGGGTGTTTATCCTAGGATTTTGTTTGTATCTTAATCCTAACATCCTAGCTTACCCCTGAAGTCTCCACTCCTTCCCTTGGCAGCTGCCTATACAAATTTTAAACTATTTGTTTTACTAAACAGAGAGGCTCAGATGTCTTTTTGTTCCACATCCTCGCAGGTCCAATCTCCTGTATCAGTCAGCATCCATTTCAGATTTCAGCATCCATTTCAAAATCCATTCATGCATTGTGCTAAAGAAACATCAATCAAAGCAAGGGGAAGTTTGAATTATTAATTGGGGAGGTTGAGTAGGCACCATGGAAAATGTGAGATTTCAGCAAGAATTTGAAGGAGATTGAGCAGCTGGTTTGCTGAGTTTAACATTACGCTGCTGTTACACAGATAGTGCTGTTTGGGTTGGAAATGTACACTGAAGTCTTAAAGTGGAGGGTGAGAGAGAACACAGCAGCAAGTGATGGTCAACTTGTTCAGGAAAAATAAATTCCTGTATTGCGTGTGCAGCTTTTCTGTGACTTTGTGGTTGTTTCTAAGTAAAATAATATAAATGAAAGCTGGAGGCTATAATATTGATANGAGNGATAAGGACAGAGACAGTACTGAAGGGGCTATTCAGCCTCCNAAAATGAAAAATGGTGGTGGTGTAAAAGCAATGTTAGCTCTGTCAAGTGATCAGATAAAGAGTTGACATACAGCACGAGGTTCCTTTGACCTCCTGCTGAGTTATATGAGGGATATAAGAGGAAGAAAGGCATTCAAGGATTGCAGGGTTTGGGTCCCAAGCTTCAGGGAAGATTGGAGAAACACTGACAGAGAAAAGGCTACATGTATGGCAGGCCGAAGTCACCAGAGGGAGAGGAACAAGGGTTCAGTTTGAATATGCTAAGTTTAATACTGGACACCAAAAGAGGGCTTTGTCATGTGAGTCTGGAGTTCAGAAGAAAGGAGTTTAGAATAAAATATATATTTGAGAGAAGTCAACATAGAAATTGTACCTAAGCAGTAGCATGGCATGAACTCAGCCTGGGTGTGTATATATAGAGAGAAGAAAGCTACATTCAGTAGTCACAGCCTATTATAAAATCCACATGTATCTATTACTTTAAAAGTAATTTTAAAATGCCNCTTAAAAGGAACAATTTTATTGGTAATTGGCAGAGCTTAGAAGCAACCAAAATGTTCTTTGATAAATGAATGGATAAGTGTTTATACATAGACAGGGGAATTTTATTTAACACTATAAAGAAATGAGCTCTCATTCCATGAAAAAAAAAAGCATTGAAGAAACTTAAGTATATATTATCAAGTGAAATAAGCCAATGAGAAGAATCCATGTGTCCTATGATTCCAATTATCTGACTCTCTAAAAAAGGCAAAACTACACAGTGAGGAATAAGCATGGCTNCTAGGAATAAGCTAGGAATAAGACAGAGATTTATAGATGGTGCACAAACTTTTAGGCTAATGAAAATGCTGCCAATATTATGACAATGGAGATATCATGATGCCATTGTCAAAATTCATAAAGTGTACAACCCAAGAGAAAGTCTAATCTGAACTTTGAATTTCATGGGATAATCAAGCATCAGTGTAAATTCATCAGCCATAGCAGACATGCCATGCTAGTGTGTGATNTGGATACTAGGGAAGGTATCATGACATAGACGTGAGTTTAAGTCCTTGCTAAATATTCCCTAAAGATGAAGGGAAGAAAATTTGTTATACTAAGACTAGTATTTGCTTAAGTTCTCCATTTCTTTCAAAATATCATTTATTAATGAGATAATAACCAGTGTTTCCAAGTGGCCTTTGATTTTTACCTTGCTCCAGGTAGTTTTCTGTCTTGGAATCCACCTCCAGATCATGTCTTATGATCCCTGACAAAAGTTACCCTTTTATGTGGCCCAAGTATCATTGCATCATGAATCTTCAGTCAGAAATAGAGAAAAAGGAAGGAAATCATGATGCCAATTTTGACAGAATAAACACTGCTAGACATAATAGAGGGCGGTAGACTGTCAACATTTCCTAAGACAAAATATGTGTGTGATTGATATTAATAGAATGTTTTATGGAATTAATGTGTTTAATAACTTGTAATGACTCAAATGCTCAGATACCTCTCAAAGCTTACTAAATTCTAGCCTCAGAGGAGCCCCTCTAGGCTATCTAATTTCCTGTATAAGAGGACATTTTGGGCAAAATTTTTAATACCTTAACCATTCTCAAACCTGTTATGTTTTGTCATTCCATCATTGTTACAATGCCATTCTTATTCTGTTCTTTCTTCACAATGNACAGGAAGCCTCACCTGCCCTCACACTGTAGCAAAGGGTTTAATTGTGAGTTAAACTCAAGATACTCATGAACTACACACAGTAAAGCTGTAGTCCTAGCCAGNAAAGTCCTTGCTNCAAAAGCAGTTTGGTCTTTAACAGAATTCACCAAGAAGTCCAAAGCCATTTGTTAAAGTAGACACTGGGCAGTAGGGAGTGGAATGCTGTCAAGAGTAATTTTGATAATTCCTCCTGACTTCAACCTGGCCTCATCCTGTCCCCTGTTTCTTTACTTTCTTGGGACCTTCACTTCAGGTACAGTGTAGATGNAAGTTTCTGTCCTGCAAGCCACTCCCAAGTAACCACACAGAGGCTTAATATTAATTATAAATGCTCTTCCAAAAGCTCAGGCTTGTTACTAGCTAGCTCTTAGATTTAAATTAACCCACATTTCTTATCTATGCTTTGCCATGTGGCTTGGTACCTTTTCTCAGTATGGTATGCCTATCTTGCTTCTCTCTGCATTTGCTTGCTATTCCTCTGACTCTGCTCTTCCAGTGTCCTTAGTCTGGTTCTCCTGCCTAAACTTATCCTATCCAGCTTCTTTATTAAACCAATCACAGTGACTTATATTCACACAGTGTAAAGGAATATTCCACAGTAGAGAGTGAAAGACAGGCTATCATCTGCCTTTTTTTATTCCTTCTCACAGCAATACTTTTTGAACTATATACTTTATCCGTTCCATTTTTCTATACTGGTGAGAAAGCAGATGAAGCTGAAACTGAGGCAAAAACATGCTAAGCAGAATAAAGGGACCTCATACTCATAAGACAGTAGTCTAAGCTACAAACATGGGGGGAAAGCTTCATGAAACCACAGTGGGCCATGATTTCTTGGATTTGATGTTTAAAAAAAAGACAACAAAAGTAAAATGGATAAACTGAACTTCATCAACACAATACTTTTGTGTATCAAAGGATACATTATCAACAGATTAAAGGCAGCCTACAGAATGGAAGANGATTGTATGTGATTAGTGATTAACATCCTGAATATATAAAATGTCTAGAAAGCAACAAAAACATACAACCTGATTAAAAATGAGGAAAAGGCTTGAAGAGGCATCTTTTGAAGGATACGCAAATAATCATCAAGCTCAAGAAANGATGCATGACATCGCTGGGGACATGCAGATCAAACCACAATGTAATGCCACTCCATGCCCACTAAGATGATTGATACTAAGAACAAAAGCAAACAAAACCACAGCAGGAAGCATGGAGAAACTGGATATGTGACATTGCTGGAGGGAGTGTAAAATGATNCAGCTACTGTTTAATACACTACAGCAATTCCTCGAAAACTAAACATGATCAGCAATTCCACCTGCAGATGATGCTAAAATAATTGAAAGCAGGAATCTCGATATGTGTTCATCAGTGGTCACAGCAGCATTATGCACAATCACTAAATGTGAAAGCAACTCAGATGTCCAACAATAACTGAAAGAGTGCACTTTAATGTAGTATACACATTTGACTGACTACTATTCAGCCTTAAGTAGCACAAAACCCTGAACCTTGAGACTATCACGNTTAAGTAAAAAAACCAGTCATAGAAACACTAACATCATATAATTTCTCTAATCTAAGGAACCTAGAATAGTCACCNCACAGAAACACAAAATAGGATGGTAGTCCCCTTGGACTGGGGAGGGGGAGAATGAGGAGCTCGTGTTTGATGGGTACAGATGAAGATTTTGGAAGACAGATGAGGGTAATCATTTCACAGCAATATGAATGTACTTCATGCCACAAAACTCTACACTTAAAAATGGTCTAAAAGGATACTTTTATGCTATGCACATATGCCATATTAAAGAGCTGTCATCCAGCTTGACACAATGCAAAATACCAGTTGTGATTTTTATTAGTCTCACAATCTAAATTAAAATGTGCAAAACCACGTACTAAGAATATAATAAAGGGAAGGCTCAGCTACTATGTGCAGTGAGGAAAAATTAGACAAGAAGCAGAAATAATGGAAAGAAAAAAAATGAAACATAATTTATTCAAGGCATGATTATGAACATAAAAACCTCTAATGAATCTACAAAAAAAAACCAACACTAGTATTAATCAATTAAATTAGAATTGTTTGAACATATAAAAAGTCTAAGTGTCACATCTCCTCTGGCAAATGGTTAGAAATTGAAACTTCTAAAACACATATATTTAAAAGTAGAAAAAATCAAATTGCCAGAATTATACTTAACAAAAAAATACACAAGATTGTGGTGATATATTATGTACCCTAATAAACTTGCCTGAGGATCAGAGGACAGAGCCAGCCACTAGATTAGACATAGAGGTTAGACAGCGGTGGCACACACCTTTAATTCTATCACTTGGGAAGCAGAGATTCATCTGGATCTCTGTGAGTTCAAGGCCACACCAGGTTACATGAGATTGATCCAGTATAGGACAGAAACAGAGCCAGGCAGTGGTGACACACCTTTATTCCCAGGAAGTATGGCAGTATAGCAGGACACAGAAAGGTATATAAGGCGTGAGAAAACAGGAACTCACTCTCTTGAGGCTGAGGATTTCATAGAGGTAAGCTAGTGGCTGGCTGTTCTGCTTCTCTGATATTTCAGCTTTCATCCCAATATCTGGCTCTGGGTTTTTTATTATAAGACCTTGTAAAATTCGTGTCACACATGATTCTAACTAAGCCAAAAGCTATGAAACATTAAAAGAAATTCATGGGAAGCCAAGTAAATGGTTATGGACAAGTATTTAAAGATTCAACATTATTAAGATATCCATTATTTCAGATTTATTTATGGATTCAATACAATCTATATTGAAATCGTCACATTTTGGTTGAAACTGACAAGATGATTCTAAAATGCAAGAGAACTAGAAACAACAATGAAACTTGACTCCNTGCTCTAAAGGTTTATTATAAAGCAATGTTAACTGAGACAGTTTGGTGTACACAGAAGGACAAACAAGTCAATGGAGGAGAATAGAGCAGCTTAGTGATAAATTTTTACATATGTACTCAGCTCATTTTCTACTAAGGTACTAAGTCAGTTCAATGGGTCACAAAAGACTTTTAAATAAATGTTTCTGCAACACCAGAAAATATTTATGTGGGAAATGAATCTTTATCCTATTTGCTCTATATTCAATTTCCTTGAGGTAGTCCATAAACCAAACCATAAAAGCCAGAACTATAAATTTTCTAGATGAAAGCATAGGAAAATATGTTTGTGACTTGAGGACAAGCCAGTGTTTCTTAGAAAGAATATGAAAGCATTAATAAAATACTAGCAAATTGGATTTCATCAAAATTAAAAGTTTCTAAACTTCAAATAGCATTAATGTTACACTTCTACATAAAAAATCAACAATTATAAAAGAGTTAGTGATGGAAGCAATGTTAGTGGCCCCTAGAAGTTATCTAAAGCTGTTTGATCTTGCTATCAATCAAGAAAAAATATTATCATAATTTCCCATCAAGTAATTAAGAACTTAACACATTTGTAATATATAATAACAACAATGGCACACAAAAATGGGCACTGTGAGAGAATCAGTTGGAAAAATATTGAGGAAGGAAGTTTGCAGTATTTAGTAATACATTAGCTGTATATGGCTGTGTCCCAGCTATTCTATTTCTGAGAAACTTTTACATTCTTGTCTATGTGCACAAATTTATCTGTATTGGGCTCTTTATTAGTTTNACTAAAGCACTTAAAACACAGTTTGATATGGGAATTATAAATAAATGGTTTCATGAGCCACGAAGCAATTATATGGAGCTATATAACTCTTGCCAGGAGTTATACTACACTTCTGATACACACACAAGATTTTTCATATGCACACAATAGTTATAAAACAATGCACACAGAATGACCCTACTTGTGCATCTTTAGTATATGCATGTATATATGTGGTTTTATATAGTTAGATATCACTACATAAACATTTAAGAATAGACTGGGCTTCAAAAATTAAACAGTGGTTGCTTCCAGGAATGGTAAGGGACATAACTGAGTATAAAAATCACCTCTAACATTTTGCTAGAAGCATTTTCTTTCATTTGAATCTATCATTGAGATGTGCCTCTTTCATCAAACCAGACTAGGTGGCATGGCTACTTATTCAACTATTTTGAGCCACAAATATGGCAATTTCCTAAGGTTCATTTCAACAGGATAAGATGTTTTTGTGTGTACTGCTGTCATCGTTTAAATAAATAAATAAAGGGAAGGGATAATGCACATAGAAAATGTGCACAGTTCTCAGTTAAATGAAGCTGAATGAGCAGCATTAGGCAGGACTTGAAGGATTTATGCCAGGCTGTGCAAGGAGAGGGCAACACTCCATCATTTCCCACCTATAATTGCTGTACATCCATTAAGCTCTTGCCATTTGCCCATGAGTGTTTCAATGTCCTCAGTCTTAGAGAAACAAAACCTGCTACTTCCTCTTCAACCCCGGGACCCTGGTTATTGAATGTGATGAGGTCCTGCAACTCTGCACTCCTCTGAATACATCATGACATTTTTGCATGCTAGAAATAAAAATTCCACAGTTTTCAAGGAGCACTGAGAAATGTAATGGTACAATTCTGTGCTCCCATTAGTAATTTCTATAATCCTGATTTCTGGCACACATTACTGTAAAAATAGTGACCCAGGCATCCTTTTTTTTTTCCATTACTGAAAACCCCATTAGCAGTTTTATTTCAATAGAGAGAGCTTTTTCCTGTAAGCATTACAAACTGTTTGAAATCAATCTACTTTTTTTCCATGATTGGATATACAGTTGTTAAAAGTTTCATTTAGTTTTTCTAAGTCATGCTTTCAAATCATCTTTGCATTGATTTACTAAGAATATATAATTTTAGTAAAAAGTTTTAAAATTTTCTTTCAGTCTAAGACAACATTTCACTTTTAAATCACCAAAGCAAAACTGAACAAAGTTTGTAAGTCAGCTAGTTGCACCTGATTGATATTAATTTCCTGATTTTAATATCTGTACTGTGGGCTGATAAGAGTATTTTCTAATTTGTTAAGAATTACACATTGAAGCATTAATGGTCATTATATTGTGACTTACTCTCAACCTTATCAGTTATATGCATACACATAGAAATAGAAAACTATAAAATGGATCATAAAACAAACACAGTGATCTGTCAGAATTTGGTAAATGTGGAGAGAAGGTAAACAGGAATTTTAACACCATTTCTGCAACTTCTCAACCTCCCCAATCCCTTCATTTTGTTTTTTCTTCTTTTGGGGAACCAAACCTGTGGCCTTGTACATACTGAGTGTCTTAATTAATATTTCTATTGCTGTGAACAGACATCAGGACCACAGCAACTCTTATAAGGGAGAGCATTTAACTGGGGCTGGCTTAGAGTTCAGAGGTTAAGTCCATTATCATCATGGAGGAAACATGGCAGCACACAGGCAGACATGGTGCTAGGGAAGTAGCTGAGAGTTCTACATCCTTACTCACTGGTAGCAGGCANAGAGAGTGACACTGGGCCTGGCTTGAATAATTAAAACCTCAAAGCCCACTCCCAGTGACACATTTCCTACAACAAGGCCATACCTACTCCTACAAGGCCACACCTCCTAATAGTGCCACTCTCTATGAACCTTTGAGGGCTGTTTTCATTCAAACCATCACACTGGGCAAGTGCTCCACCACTGACTTATACTCCCAACATGGTTACAGCTTTTTTTTTTTTTTTTGGTTTTTTGAGACAGGGTTTCTCTGTGTAGCTTTGGTGCCTTTCCTGGAACTCACTCGGTAGCCCAGGCTGACCTCGAACTCACAGAGATCCGCCTGCCTCTGCCTCCCAAGTGCTGGGATTAAAGGTGTGCGCCACCACCGCCTGGCCCGGTTACAGCTTTTTAAGGTCTCAAATTATTTTAGAATAAAATATTTGTTTATCAGTTCCTTGAACTGTCCCTATGTGCCCCTCTATGCCATACAGCAGCTGGCCTTCTCAAGGAGCATTGCTAACTCCGGGTCCTGTGAAGTAACACTGTTACCTTGTGCTACTGAGCATGTGAGAGCCTCAGCCATTGGAGTGTCTGTTCCTGTGTCAGACCGTGACCTGATAGCTGTAGGGGATAGTCTCAGCTTTCTTCCACCTCTTCAAGCCCTCCTCTTCTATTATCCCTGCAACAGCCTGCTTTCCCTAGGCACGTTTCTTTCTTTCTTGAATCATTATGAAATCATCCCTTTGGTCTTCTAATTATTCCAAAAAAAATCTCCCTCTCACTTGACTCTCCTCAGCCCATATATGTGGTAAACTTAGATTCATTCTCTTTCCAAAGGCCTCTCTTAATTCTTTATCACCTTGTTGACTTTACAATCTGGTTTTTAAGATGAACCTGTCTCAGCAACCTTCCTTCCAATGCACCCCAAGNAAGAGGAGTTGTACCGGCATCCAGCTATATGACTGATTTTTTTTAAACTAGTGTTTTGGTTTTATGTAGGTTTCCAGTGAACAGAGCGGGAAAAATGGAAAAAAATTAGAGGGATGATGGAAAGAAACAGACTTTCTTTTCCCTTGCCTGTAAAAATACACAGGGAATAAAAGAGATTGATATGTGGGTATAAAACTATGGGACAGTATTAGCTACTTAAGAGCAGGGTCTTATTGGTGATCTACTTCTGATTTAAAATATGTTGAACCACCAGCAACAAAAGAAATGCTCAAGACAAAGACGAGTAAGGTAACGGAATGACTCCCAAACAATCTTTCAGATTTGTAGGTCACATGAGATATTAGCAATAAAGGATGAGGGGNAAAATGCCTTCCTGGTGAGTTCAAGATCTAATTTGCATATCATCAAGGGTTAATCAAGTGCCTGCTCAGTTTTAGAAAGCCATGAAACACAGGATGATCTGGGTTCTGCTGCTAACATTGTGCTCAAATATTGTGCTAGATCAGATAGAATGCCCAGAAANAAACCCAACATCAACTTGAAGGAGCCCCTCTCCCAGTTGTCACCTCCCTCCAAGGAGGAATATAATTAGTTTCTGTACCATTTCCTGAGGCCAAGTCTCAACTCCCTACATCTGGACAGTTAGTATTATACAAAGACAACGTATAGTCACACAAACAGAGGTGACATTCAGCACTGTGCATGGATGAATGAATTGTATCTTGAGTGTCGCGCACATTGATGAACATTTATGGAGACTGCTTGAATGCATAAGTAATTTGGTTACCCAGTAGGATCCAGGGAAGAAGTATTATTTCTTACATTTCTAAGCCTTCCCACCTCCATACCCAACTTGCAGTCTCCTCTCTCTATAGGCTTACNGAATCCTTTAAAGATATTTGAGCACTCAGCTGAGACCGAACACCAGAAATTAATCTAGAATTAAATCNGAGTCAAATGCAAGGAAAAGTCAAATAACTTGGATAGCCAATTCAAATGTGTTTGGGGGCCAATGACTGCCTCAATGCCATCGAGTTGCACTGTATAATTTTTGGTTTCTAACTTGTTTCATTTATTCATTAAAATAATTATTGAAAATTTATTATGAGTCAGACAAAGCATCCTTAGCATTGGAGCTAGAGCAAGGAGCAAGCTACCCAGTCCTCTGTACTTATGTTCACTCATTCAAATAGCAGGTGTTGATTGAAAGACTCTTATGTTATCAGGATCTTGACTGAGCATACTTTCCTCCATGAGGTTAGTATTCTAATAGAGGAAAAATGGAAATAAATAAGTTATGTGATGTGTTGGAAGGTCATAAATCTTGGAGGAGATGGGTGGGAGAGGGCAGAAACAAAGAAAACAGACAGAAAGTGTGGATTGAGGTATGATTTTAAGCACCATTGTCAAGGTAGAAATAAGAGAAAGTTGCTTCATAGCAAAGTCCTACAGGAGGTGAAGGAACAGGAAAGAACATTCCAGATGTCAGCAAATGGAAAGGCCATGAAGTAGGAACACCCTTGGCAATGGGATGGTTTGCATCTGGAATGTCCCCACATGCCCATGTGTTTGAACACTTTGTGCCTAACATGTGGTGCTGTTTTAGGAAGGTTGTAGAGCAGTAGTTCTCAACCTTCCTAATGCTGTGACCCTTTAACACAGTTCCTCATGTTNGGATGACTCNCAACCATAAAATTATTTTTGTTGCTACTTCGTAACTGTAATTATGCTACTGTTAAGAATTGTAATGTAAATATTTGATAATCCTGATGGACTTAGGCAATCCCTGTGAAAGGGCCNGTTGACCCCTCAACAGGGTCGAGACCCACAGATTGAGAACTACTGTTGTAGAACCTTCCAGATAGAGGGCCCTGCTGGCAGATGTAGGCCACTATGAGGAGACCCTGATTCTGGTTCCTAAATCTCTGAGCTATCAAGAAGCTGCTTCACAAATTCCCAGACTCAGACCGTNTTACTCAATTACCATGCTTTACCATGCTGTGATGGGATGTATCCNCATCAGACTGTGAACCCGAACGAACCTCAGGCATCACAGAAATAAGAAAAGCAATACACCATGCTTAATAACTAGAAGTGAGCAAAGAAGGGAGAGACATAAATGCCGGGGGGAGGGGACACATTGGAACGTAGCCAGTAAGACTTTGCCTTTGACTCTGTCAGAGGAAGGTATTTTTAAAATATCTCTCATGGAGCAAAGCATGCTGTAACTCAGCATCTGGGAAAGAAGATACAGAATGAGATAGAAGTGGTGTGGAGACTTTGGAATTTGTGACAATACAAAATACCAACAGGGCGGTTGTACCCTATCAGCAGAGGCCCATGCTCTACTGGAAAGGATCGCTGGATTCTTGCAGTATTTGAAATATAGTCCTGAGTAAACATGGTTCCAGTACCCAAAAGAGCTAGGCACACAGAGTGTGTATCAGTATCCTTGGAAGCAAGCCTTCTGAACACAGTGGAGAGATGTAGAGTCAGGACTTTGGACTGTCTTTCACATCTACCTTAGTATTTCACTGAAGTAAAAAGCAAGGCAGATGGATTGGGAAGTATTGTGGAAAAATCCACCTTCCCTTGCATGAGGAGATATCTTTAAATAATCCCTTGAAAAACTCTTGAATTGAAATCTTGTGGATAGACCCAGTTTTAGACAAAAAAGACCAGAAAACATTTTTACATACACAGCATATGCAAAGCTCTTTGAATACCACAACATGCACAAACGAAGTGACATGGTTTGGCATGTGTCCATGACAAATACTGCAAGTCTCTTCTCTAAGGGCTGTTGAGATCTAAATCAAGCAGCTATCTCTTTGTTCCTGGAAGTCATTTAAATTTAGGTCACTGCATTAAGAGTAAAATGCCATAGCATAGAACATGTCCAGGATGACGTGTCAGCCAGCTGACAGACTGGTGAAGGGAAGAGAGTGTGACTCTGGATCTGCCTCATGCTTCCTACAGAATTCCAGTCACCGCCTTCCTACTAACTGCTTACCATCCTGGGACTTCAGAGTTCTCAAGACTTTTCCAGTCTTCCCTCCCCTGGTAATAGCTCAGCCTACAGTTTCCACACCAGGAAAGCATGCTTAGGATGCCCTTGCTTTCCCAACTAGATTTCATCATCACTTGAGNAAGAAAATGCCACAGTGCCACATAGAAACAACTAAGGTAAACAAAAAACCCCAAACACATCCTTGTGATAAATATTTTTGTTTTGTTTTTTTCAAGACAGGGTTTCTCTGTGTAGCCCTGGCTGTCCTGGAATGCACTCTGTAGACCAGGCTGACCTTGAACTCACAGAGATCACCTGCCTCTGCCTCCTTGAGTGCTGGGATTAACGGTGTGCACCACCACTGCCTGGCTAATATTTTTAAACTGAAATATTTTCAAGCATTGTCTAAGATCTTCTGGCAGATCTGTTTACTGCCCAGCTTTTGACAGTATTGCCTGGTATTTTATAACTATTTTTCTTTTGCCAGGCTGTGCTATGCAGAGAAAATGTAAGGAATAGGTAGGTGTGACTGTCCCACCCATGGAGTCTACTTAACCAAACAAGGCACAGAGGGAGCCAGCCTGCCAGGNGCANTGGAGAGGCCCTTAGCTCTCTGGGAACTTACCTGTGGCCTCATCTTAGAAGCCATAGAGATTTGTTCCTTCCTGGAGAATTGAAATTTTTTATGTGTTTTCTATTTTTAACTTCTCCTTCTAGCTCATTAAATAATTAANTAAATTATTTAATGTTATTATTTCAGCATATTTCATTAATATGTGTATGTCTTAAATATCTTCTTTATATATAGTTTATCTTCATAGAATTTAGCCTATTTTNTCCTTGCTTACTACTTAAATTTTACATTTTGATCATATTAAAAGGCCTATAGTTTATCTAAGTTTCTAGGCTTAAGTATTTTACTACTTTTGGTAAGAGACATATTTATTTCTGTTTAATCTTTTCTTTAGCCAGTTGTACTAAGCTTCCAACTTTACATGGGCTGCTACTTACCTTTAAAACTCAGTCCGTAGCCCAGGCTAGCCTCCAACTCACATCAATCCTCTTCCACAGGCTCGTGAGTGCTGGGGCTACTGGTATGTACCACCATGACCAACTTCCATACAGTTTTAACAGACATTCTCCAATCTTCTCCAGCTTCCAAATTCTCAGCTAAAAACACTAACCCAGGGGCTAGAGAAATGGCTCTGTGATTTAAANCACTTGGCTATTGTCACAGAAGACCTGAGTTTGATTCTCAGCACCCCCACCATATTTCATCATCATCATCTATAACCATAGTTCTGGGAGAATGGTGTCGTCTAACCTTCT
>LZPO01087752.1:9113-26576 GCA_001675575.1 Neotoma lepida | reverse complement strand
TTTTCGAGACAAGGTTTCTCTGTGTACTCTTGGCTGTCCTGGAACTTGCTCTGTAGACCAGGCTGGCCTCAAACTCACAGAGATCTGCCTGCCTCTGCTTCCCAAGTGCTGGGATTAAAGGTGTGCGCCACCACTGCCCAGTTTACAACATTCTTAGTCAGCCTCTCCATTCTTTTGTTAGTAAGACATTTGTTGAACATATAGTGAGGCAGTCATTACTAGCTCAAAGGTTAGCAAATCTTGAATGTTTAAATTCTTTATTTCTTTTCTTCATTATCACAGTGGGGGGGTTACTTATACAGTAAGGTAATTGGGGGCAGCATTAATACACCAAAGAATGCAACAGTCAATAGACTCTCTCATCAGTTTTAAGCAGCTTCTGCTCATACCCTGGGTCACTCCATTCTCGGCATTCCAAGGAGTACATCAAGAGTCTCCTCATTTTATCTCAACACTATAGTCAAGCAGTTCTCTTGAATTCATACATTTTCCTTTCTGTGTGAAGTGTAATGCTTTGTCCCTCCTGTCATCCATATTATATGATTCTAATGTTAAACTTGGCTTTCCTGGTAAAGCTTGAGAGCTTTGGATGCTGACAGAATTGGNTTTGGATTCTGGCTGCACCACGAATGAGGTGTGTCACCCTCAGCAAAGCTCCTTGTTATCTCAGGAGCTAGTCTCCTTCCTGGAGGAGAATTGCTGTGAAGACTGCATGTTGGAGCTGGGAATGCAGCTCAGTTGGTAGAGTGCTTGCCTAGCATGCAGGGATCCGGTCTCCATCATCAGCATCACACAAATGGGGTCTCCCCACACACCTGCAATCTCAGCATGGGAGGCAGAAGCCAGAGTATCATAAATTAAGCATCATCTCTAGCTATATAACAAGTTCAAGGCCAGTTTGGGCTCCACAAAACCCTGTCTCATAAAAATAAAAATAGAAAAGACTGCATGACATAACATTTATGAAAAGCTTTCATTACTCTAATAACTAAGCATTGTTCTAAGCGTCTCAGAGGGGACATGGGGATAAATATCCTAGCACTATGTTATCGGGAGTTCTAACATGCCCCATTTCTATCTCCCAGTCATAAAGGCCTGTTTTCTTCCCAAGCCCAGCCATGAGGTGTTATTAGCTCCAGGCTTCTAGCCTTCAAAGGCCTCTAAGCATACCATTCACAAGCCCCATGTGACTGCTTCCCTGAAGCAGACAGCGTGCTGCACTCTGCAGTAGCTGTGAACGTACCTCTGCCTCTGAGTCCAGCAGAGCCGGCAGCCTACATGAAGGACATGGCTAAGATGAAGGACGTGATGCACAGCGTACCTTTTTAGTTTCCGAATGAATGAAAAGGGCACACTGAGAAGCAGCCTTGCCACAGCATCTGGCTGGAAAGCAATGACTCATAGGAAAGACAAAGACTGAGTAAGCACCATCGAAAGGCCGCCCGTCTTCTCATTACCATCACTTGGGAAACATTGTCTCCAGATGGAACGAGTAGAAAAATATGCATAAAAAAGTGTCCAGGCTTTTGAGGAACGTCTAATTCCCATCAGATTTCCTCACATAAATTAGCCATTCTAGGTGCTGGGAGAGAATGCAGAAAGACCACAGAGCTATTAGAGATTGCTGCGTGTGGCATACAGCTGCATCACAGCCAGCATCGCAGATAAATTGTAAGATGACTATTAGATGCATTTGATATGAGTTATTACAGTCTATATTCTGGTTTACAAAGATGCTTTACCAGTAGAAAAACAAAAGTGAAGCTTCTTCATCACATGTATATTTTGTCACAGGTCTAGACAGAAACCTCAAGGAAAAAACTTATTGCTAGAAAAAATCTTTAATGCTCTATTCCTCCTTGCTTATTATTATTATCATTATTATTATTATTATTATTAATTACTCATTACTTAGGGCTACCTAATCTTGGTATGTCTTAAGTATGAAGGAGTCCTACTACCTTTACTTTAAATCTATTTCTTATTTCAGTGGGTACTTATTGAATATATTTTATACATTTGTAATATTAATGAGTATATATTTGTGCAACAAAGAGATACCTTGATTTTTTTGAAGCATGTATGTGTGTTTGTATGTATGTGTAGGTAGAGTGTGTATATGCACATAGGGGTCACAGGAGGACATCGTATGTCCTGCTCTACAATTCCCTGCCTTATTCCCTTGAGACGGGGTCTCTCAATGAACCTGGAGCTAGGCTGGTAGCCAGTAAGCCCTAGGGATCCTGCTGTCCCTACTCTCCACAGCACCATGGTTATAAACCAGTACGTGATCATACATGGCTGTACATGTGGGTATTGGGATCTGAACTCAGGTCCTTATGCATGCATAGGAAGCACTTTTACCCACTTGGAACTAAAATGCTCTTTAGATAATATTTCTCAGGGAGAAAACTGCAATCACTCATCTTTAGCATTGTGGACACACCCTGAGAATTGCTTTGTTACATGACTTTGTGTTTTCTGTGCACTTACTGCGATGGCTACAAGGCTAGCGGGTTAGCGGTGATCAAATCTTACAAGACTGAGACAGGAAAGAAGGACTGGGAAAATTAAGAAGGCACGGGGAATAGAAAAGAAGCCACTCACCCTTGGAATTTGGTGTCCATTTCTTGTTAACTGAGAGTCAAGAACTCAATACTACTAGCAGAAAGCAGACAGAGACCCATTCTGAAGGCTGCCTACAGAAAACACTCAAAGAAAGTGGTAAAACGTCAAATGACCAGATCTTGCTTATTAAGCCAGAGCATATGGGACCTCTGAGTTTAACTTTATCAGCACTCCTCACTGATCCTAACATCTGAATAATATACCTCATAAGCCGTTTACAATTTTATTTACAAAAGGATGTCCTTTGAGATAAAACAAACATGTAAACCAAACCTTTACTTTGTTTTTAAACGCTGTTTACTCTTTAAACCTGGTTGTAGCTGGGCAGTGGTGGCACACGCCTTTAATCCCAGCACTCAGGAGGCAGAGGCAGGCAGATCTCTATGAGTTGGAGGCCAGCCTGGTCTACAGAGTGAGTTCCAGGACAACCAATGCTACACAGAGAAACCCTGTCTCAAAAAAAAACAAAACAAAAGAAAAACAAAAACAAAACAAAANAAAAAACCTGGTTGTAAATTAGTTCATTCAGCCAAAGTAGCTTCCGAAGTCACAGAATTGCAGATAGAGCTGTAGTTATGACACTTAACATATGTCTGTCTTTATGCCTACACTAAAATGTGTATTATATCTCTCATCACTTCCTTAATAAATCAACCTTGCTTCATGCTGACTCAGCCTGAAGTACTTTTCTGCTGTTAGTCAAGATCCCAGGGATACTTCAGTAGAGCTTCCAGTGACAGGAAGTTGGTCAGGGGGCAGCTGGCAGCATGGAGCTGGATCTGCTGCTGGCAAAATCGGCATTGTCTATGTGTGGTCTGTTGTTGACCAAAACATAATGAAAGCAGTATTGCCTTTACTTTCTTGGAGAATTCTTAGAGACTGACCAAAAGAATTTGGGAGCTAAAAGCAAAACGCTTAGGAGTTCTGTGCCAAAATATCTTGTAATTATTCACTGGACTCAAAGGATTCTTAGAAACTGTGTGTACTCTTGCACGCACATATGCATTGCGTGTGTTTACTATTTTTATTTCATAGCCTCTAACCCTGCTTTCTATCTGTGGGAATCATGCTGAGGCAGGTGCCTCCTGGTACTGTAGAAAATGACCACGCTAGGTATTAATTATCCAGCTTCTCTCCCAGCAAAGGTTTTGGAATGTGGCCTAGACTCTCTGACTGGAGGCTCTCACCATAGGTTTTAAGCAAGACTCTAATGACACACAAAGAAAGGGGATAAATCTCCTCCAGTCTGCCCTGGCAAAGGCAGACACTATCTTCTCTTTTCAGAGGCAGCAAGCCCAGGAGTCTGAGTGNCCACCTCCTGTGGCAGCATCAGCTTGGAGGTAAGACCATATCTATGCATGTTGGCAGAGGATTGCATTTGCCTGGGATCTCTCCAGGTGTTGGACATGGTGGATGGCTCCACAGTCTTCGAGCCTGATTCTCTAGCACTTCTAGTGATTAGAAAAGGTAACTAATACTTGTTAATTAGTTGTATGAGAGTAAAATCCTGACTTGCTTAGAAATACATTGAATACATTACTGTGTGATAGCTGGAGAAATGAAGTAGCTTTCCCTTAAGTGTGAGGAGAGGATACCAGCAGCACAATTAAGAGCTGTTATTGCTGCTTCGGTTTGGGCATTCTCACTTTGAATCTCACTGTGTGCTTTCCGGGAGGTAGTGCCTATGTTCTGATAGGAAACACACACCAGCACTCAGCGGTTTCCTCTTACCCAGTCTTGTGCCTTCACACTGTCCCGTGGCTTCCAACCTGTCCGTTCTGCATACTCACTGGCCAGTTCAGGGAGTTCGGCTTGGAGAGTAATTTCTCATCCATTGAGAACTTGTGGATTTCTAGGCTGACTTGCTCATTTCGTTGGACTTCCCTTTATTTTATTCTTTTTTTTTTTCTATTCCTTGCCAAGCTCCTTACCACAATATTCTACTTCTTTAAAAAGGAGTCTTGGCAAATATTCTGTGCTTGAGAATTGCAGAGAATAAAAGTTAAATGTTGTTACTATATTCAAGAGAAGTATATGAAGTGATGGATGGGTTCATAGCTCAAAGTGATGCTATCTTGTATACAACATATATATGTATATATATATGTATACTTTGGTTAGTCATATTTTTGTGGTGCTAAGGGTCAAACCCAGGCCTGAGGCTTATGCTATGCCACTGAGTTCCTTTGCTATCCATTACTTTCTTTGAGACAGGGTCTCACCATGTAACCCGGATTTGTCTCAAATTCACTATNTAGCCCAAATTGTCTTTAAACTCCTGACTCCCCTGTCTTTGCTTCCATAATTAATTTTTTAAAAAGACGAGTCTCAGTATAGTCTACTTCATCCTACTTCTTTGGAGATAAACTCATAGCAATCAATTGCATACATTTTATCAAGAAGTAGAACGTGTAGACTCCACTTGCTGCNGGTGTTCCATATTCTCTGTCATGGGCAGGAAGAAATTTCCTTTCTTTTTGTACTTCTGAAAGAAGACAAAATCTTGAGATTTTGAGAATTACATCTGTGTCCTTTTCCCAGAGAGTAGAGTCCCTCTAAGCAAAAACTGTAAGAGCTTTAGGAATTCATTTGAATAACTCAATTATAACTGTCTCATCTACTAAACAAAGATGCTTATTTATGACCCACATGGTTTGGGGTAAATATAGTTAACCACAAAAATCTAACTCCTGTAGAATTATGAACACACCATCTTAGCAGAGAAAAGGCATGCATGAGTGAGATTCACCAGCTTGCTGAAGCATGCAGCTTATCACAAGTGAAACTAGATTGCTCAGATTCAAAACCAGCCTCCAGACTTCAGACCTTCTGTTTTTCCACAACTAACTGTATCTCACAACTGTAATGTTAACTATGGTGCTTGTCACCCCTGGACCCCAGAGCCACCAGTGAGGATTTGGATGAAGAAGATGGGTATAGAAGAAGACAGTATGTACAGTGACTGTCCTGAAGNCTTTGTCCCAGTTCAGCAGTATTCTGTGTTCAGGATGGATTGACCACACCTCTCTAGCTTCCAGTGACTGAATAGGAGCAGGCAACTACAAGGAAGCCATTCAGCAGCCTGTCATACATAGTTTTGACTCAACAGAGGTGATCTATGTAAACCAGATTCCAGCCCAGTCTTGTTCTTTCTAACAGGAGCTTCCAACTGACTCAACCTTTCTGCACATAACGGCTATATACACTATTTTGATTACTGATTGGGTAGAATAACCCTGTTCAACTCTTTCTTTCACCACGCTGTGTAAACATGTTCTAACATGAAAAAAAAAACCACACATTTGGAAGTTCCCCTTCTACTTTCACATCTGACAGCTACTTTTCTTCTAGAAACATTTGTTTCTTGGACTCCATGACCCCAGGGCAATCTTGCTTCTTTTCTGCTTTTTGTGCTTTCTTTGATCCATGTGCCAAAGGGCATTCTGAGTGTTTTGCATAAATTACCTTAAGGTACACAGCAAACTTACAAGATAAACACTATCTGTACAGTCATGTGACTGATGAAGACTGCCAGACACAGGGGCAAGGCAAGGGTTTGTATCAAAGTGATGGTAGAGGAAGAGAGGCCATAAGTTGCCATTTGAAATATNTCTCCCATGTTCATTCACTGAAAGCTTTGTCCCCANTGCAGCAATGTTCTTAAGTGGGATTTTTGTATACTGATCAGATCTTAGATGCTCTTATTTTATCAATGCAGTAATCCATTGGTGGATTCTTANAGTCGTGTATTATTGGGGAGTAGTGAGTATTTTAGGAGATGGACATTACTTTGAGGAAGTTGGTCATTTGGGGAGTACCCTTGAAAGGTACCTTGGAACTCCGGCCTCTTTCTTTTCTCTGGCTTTCCTTTCTGGTTGTCATGACTTGAGCAGCTTTGCTCTGTCACATGCTCCCTGTATGATTTTCTGCTTTGTCATAGGCCTAAAAGGCAGTGGAACCAGCCAGCCACCAGCCATGGACGGAAACTCTGAAGCAAAGTAAATCTTTCCTGTGAGAGTCTTGGGTATTTTGTCACAGCAACAGAAAGCTGAATAACTCAGTGTATCACAGAGGTCATTTGAAGGCAGAGAGAATAAGGAATCAAGAAGATGCCTATGTAATGAGATGATTTGTGCTGCCATTTGTCTGGTCTACTGCGCCTTCTCCAGTTGAACATTCCAGATGCTCATCAAGTTTAACCTGTCTAAAACTGAATTAGTTACTTTTTCAAACATGCCTGCTCTTCCTCTCTCTGTTTTTTTTCAAAGGATGACTCTATCACTATTATTAAATGTCTTTACCAAAAGAGCCACAAGTCAGAGAAACAACAATAGTCAAGATCCATCCAGGTATTCAATTTGTTTTCTCTGACTTAATCANTTACTAAACTTCCTGTCCCCTCTTTTAAACACAAACTCCTCAGTTGCCAAGGTTGTCTGTCATCAAGTCTAACATTTATTGAGTATTTTCCCAAAAGTCAAGGTTTGTCCTAAGCACTGTATGTGTGTCATCCTCTGCAGTACTCCTAGCAGCATGCTTGTGAGCCACAGCNGTTACAAACAGATTTAAATGCTAGCTTTGTTGTGTGACTCGGGTGAGCACATTCCTCTCTTCTGTGGTTTATCACTTGGGACTCTGAGAGCTTAGAAGAGGGACATCTAACACATACAGATGAAACTAACAAGAATGGAATGAAATGCTGAGAGAAATCTTGCCTCACGAAGTTATTAGGAGAAAGGTGGTATAGACCAAGAGATCAGCCTGTCATTGATAACAAGGGTCCAGAAGCTTCCAGATGCCAATAGTTTTACCAAGAATATAAAAGGCATGCTAACTAAAAAGTCTGCAAGGGCCTGACAGGTCAGATAAAAAAGGGAGGCTGGGCTAAGACAAGGCAAGGGGAAGATAAGAAGTCCAAGGCAAACAGGAGAAAACATGACCCACTTAAAGCAGCCAGCCCTTACTTGGACCAAGAGCCTGCCCTCCTAGACCATGCCACTCTACTGACCAGATGCCACGCTTTGATCTCCCTCTCTCTAAGTTCCTCACCATAATATGCTGCTTCTTACAAAGGACCCTTAACAAGTTTCTGCTCTCTGGAGTCTCTTTCACCTACCCTTTGCTTCACATCAGTGTAATTTGTGTGGCTAGATCTGTAACATCACTGTAGCTCAAGGAGGATTAGAAAGAGATCTTCTCTCACCACCAGCCACAAACCAGCCTCAAACCTGGTAGTAGTCTACTTTGTTTCTACAGAGTACTCGCTGTGTCATGGAATTCCTTTTGTTCATATGTATATCCCATCTGTTTTTCTAGTAGATGTGAACCTGAGTTTGATTCCCCAGAACCCTTGTAAAAATGCCGGGAGTGGTGGTGCATGCTTGTAATTCCAGTGCTGGGGAGGTGGAGACAGGAGGATCCCTGGGGCTTGCCAGACAGCCAGTCTAGTCTAATTAGTGAGTTCTCTGGCATTTATGTGGCAGAAGAATGCACTCGATCATGTGCATGTGTACACACAAACACACACACACACACACACACACACACACACGATAATGGGTTACAAAATAATTCTTTAGAGGAGTAGGCAGTAGAGGACCAAAACAAAGAGAGTGATCTGAAGAAGTAAGGTAGGGACCCATAAAGAAGTTACAACACAAGCCAAAGAAGAGTCCAGGGTGCAAACTGAGACTTGATCAGACAGCCTGCTTCTTGCTCGGGGGATGAGCAGCTGACACCTGGCTAGCCCAAGGCTTATCTCATCACTTTGTCTCACTCTTGTCTCATTGCTTTGTCTCATTCTTATGCCCATGGGAGACTTTGCTGAAGAAAGTGCCTGCGGATCTACATCTGTTTGGGTTTCCTGTGATGTGTCCTAATCATAGTATCATGCCTGTTGTCTTTCTACCATAGCCAGATAAGCCTTCCTTCATTTTTGCCTATAGATAAACAGACTTCCATTCATATACAACCACTTGGTTTCTTATAAAATTATTTCATCTTTATCAATACAGAACCTCCCACTTTTATATTCTGATCTTCCTATCCAGAGCTCTCAAACCATGGTCATATCACAACCCTGCAGTTTTCATATTATGCTAAGAGGACTGAAGGTGACCAGAATGTATATAAAGGGAAGATAAATGTGATATTCTAAATAGGGTTTTATGTAGTATGGCTTCTCTAATCAGGTGATATTTGAACAGAAATGTAAAGAATATTAGGGAGAAAACCTTATAGACACTTGAGAAGGGTTGCTCCAGAGAGAAATACCCGGATTGCGGATGCCAGCATGACCGGTAGAGAATGAACAAAGAAAGAGGGAAGGTGAGTTGTCAGAACAGATGGAAGCAACTTTCTTCCACGTAGAAATTCTCAAGTCCCCTCAGGAGGTCGTGGTACATGTAAAGAGTGCTTGGCACACAGTGATGGCCAATAAATGTTTATTGACTGAATGAATCCCCATTATATACAGATTGTTTTGAAAACTGAATCCTGAGGAGCCCTGATAACTGAATGAGTTCTTGCTTCCGGCATATTGGCACTTGATTTTATCAAGTGTTTCCTCTAGGTGTGTTTTTCAGTTGTGTCTCAGATTTCAAAACCATAGTTTAGGATATGGAGTGTGTTTTTTAAAGGTCGTGATTCTGAGCCCAGTGCTGGTGCTTAAGACTTGTTTACTTAAGTTAAAGACGGCAGTGAAATACAGATATAAACGTGAGAGTGAAAAAATAGGAAAGGGTGATTGGTTATCTGTGTGATGGGATTAGACATGATTTATGTTTTTGAAACAGCACGACTTTAAAACTTTCTACAGGGATCATGTATCCATTATAATTTAAAATAACATTAGAATGTTTAATGTTCCCAGATTTTAAAGCAAGTAAGAGCCTCCTCTACCAACTCTTACTCCAGTTCCACACAGCTGTTAGCTGTTGTCAGCGTCACAATAGAGGGTCTCAAAAAATCCCAGCTCTTGCTTTTGAACACAAAGAACCAATCACTAAGAAAGCAAAAGCGATTGTAAAGACCGTCTCCAAATGGACACGTACCTATAGAAGCAAGTTTTAGTGAAGCACACCACTTCAAAAGCTCGCTGTCCTCTCAACATTGCCAAAGCTCGGTGCTTATTTGTAAATTGTAGCTATCCAAACTAGGATCAGTGGTTCCTGAATCTCTCTAGCAAGATCTTCATCAGAAAGTAGATATTGCCTACAGCAAACAATGCTCGCTTAAAAACAAAACAAAACATAACAAACAAACAAACAAAACTAATGGATTTTGCAGGGATGGGAAGATGGCTTAGTAGGTAAAATACTTACTTACCCCCAAGCATAAGATCCTGAGTCTGGATCCCCATCACCCACACAAAAAAGCTGCGAATGGCAGCACCCCCATTTAATCCCAGCTCTGAGAAGGAAGGCATAAGAGGATCCCTGAAAGAGAGGGGGAAATATCTAATCTTGACCTCTGATTCCCCATACTTGGATGCATGGGCACNGGCACACGCACAGGAACGATACACACCCCACCCAACACAAAGATATCGTAAGGATAATCCAGGAGACCTAACCTTTCTCAGTAAATCTGTGTATAAAACTCAAAAGCTAGCGAAAGATGCATGATGACTGAAGAGTTGGGGAAGCCAGCCGTTCAGGGGACCATCAATATGGCTTCAGATACGGAGACCAAAAAGATGGACCAGAGACACAGAAGCAGGTGAGTACCTTTAACTGAGTGCTCTACACTGGCTATAGAATAGAAAAGGCAGAATAAAAAGGCCTTCTGGTGTCACCTGCACTCAATCCCTGACCTGCCATTAAATCCACAAAATGCCTCCAACACGTTTATCCCTTTATAAGGCTTTAGTCATTTCCAACCTAATGCTGTGGCTCTTGCATACTAAACTCATAAAGACGGGCTTAGCATCTTCTACCTGGAGTCCTCCTTTCTGATTCCTAGATGGTTTTACTTTTTGAGACAGCGTCTCACTAAGTAACCCAGCTGGTCTTGACCCCTCAATCCTGATGCCTCTGTTTCCTGAGTGCTGGGATTGAAGATATAGATTACCATACCTGGCTTCTAGACATTCTTTTCCCAGGTAGCTCTAAGAATTTCAGTGTTCAGACAGAAATACTGATAGTGTTCATTTTCCACTGACTTCTACTCAAAGGTTGAAAGTGGGTGCTCGGAGCTATCTAGATTGATTGCTTCTCCCCAACTGTCTGACATTAGCCACCGAGCTTACTCATCTTCCCACTCTCCTAGATGCTGAAGCCAATCTAGACCCTCAGTCAGGGTGACTGGATCCACCCCCACTCCTGAAGGCTCTGGTCCCATAGTGACTCAGCAGCCAGAACACTCTGCTGATAATCCTGCACTTCCTGTCTCTGCAGCCCTTGTTACAAAGCTGACTTCTCCTTTCTTGTTGCATGCTTTGTTGCTTGTTTACAAGGCAGAATTTCATTTCACTGATCTGCTGGCCAGTCGGCAACCTTTTCATTTTCTTTCTTTCTTTCCTCCTCCTCCTCTTTTCTTCTTCTTTCTTCCTCATGCCTGTACTAACCTGATATCTTGGTTGTTAATTCCTTCCCTTCTCCATGCTTGAGTATTTTTCTGATTTCCCATTCGCTTTGGGATTTGAATTTTACCTTAGTCACACTTTCAAAGGCTATAGTCCTGAGTTCTAGCTCCTATTGGACATGACTTCTAACTGATCAAAGAGAAATAAATAGCTACAGATTGGAATGTTAGGGTGTTCTAGTTATCTAGAGCCACCCTGGGTGTCACATTTCTGCTATGACAAAAGACTTGGAGATCTTTTGTGGGGGCAAGACAGAGCCTCTGCCNCCATGGAACTTACTATTGTGATACAGGAAGACAATAAGATAAGCAAATATGTGATGAGCATTATGAAAATACACACATGTTCAGTCTGCCTGTACCTACATCTGACCTACCACGAGGCCTCCAGTTTATGTATAAGAGCTTCCTTCCAGTCTCTGGCTACGAGAACATCTCCCAAACGTTTCCTTTAATGAAAGTAATTCCTTTCAAAAATCCTCATCCAACCTGAGGTTGGAGTTTTAACAACTAAAGTGTGAGCGAGCGCTGTGACTAATCCCATTAATTCCGTCTGGGAATCCTTATGCAATCGTGGGNTCTCCCTTGCCACATGACCATAGACATCTTTCCCTTGATTGGGAAGCCCCAGAGTCCACACGTGCACCTCACAGGGCTTCCTTCACTTCCTCTTCCTCGTCACTGGGAACAGTTTTCTTTTTTTTATCAGTGTATATTAATTGTACCAAATAAGGGCTTCTTTGTGGTGTATTTATACATACACATAATGTACTTTGATAACTCTCTCTCTTGTTAACCCCTTGCCTGTTCCCACAAGTCCTCTTTTTCTTTCCAAATAGTTCCCCTGCTGCTTGAATCCCTTATTTTAAAAAGTTGTTTCAGTGTATGTAGTGATATATTGTGTCCCTCAGAATATTGTGTACCCTAATAAAACTTGTCTGGGGTCAGAGAACAGAACAGCCACTAGATTAAACATAGAGGTTAGGCAGTGGTAGCACCTGTCTCTTATACACATCTAGATGTGTATAAGAACACTGGAAACAGCCAGGCATGGTGGCACACACCTTTAATTCCAGCACCTGAGATCTCATGTCTTTGCTTGAGAAAGACACATGCCTTTAATCCCAGAAAGTAGTGGCAGGAAGCAGAAAGGTATATAAGGTGTGGAAACCAGAAGCTAGAAGGCCTCTTAAGCTTTCAGGCTTTGAGCAGCAGTTGAGCTGAGATTCATTTGGGTGAGGACTCAGAAGCCTGCAATCTGAGGAAACAAGATCAGCTGAGGATTTGGCAAGGTGAGGTTGGCTGTGGCTTGTTCTGTTTCTCTGACCTTTCAGAATTTATCCCAATACCTGGCCTGGTGTTTTCAATTAATAAGACCATTTAAGATTCACTTTACAAGCGTATGAGAGAAAAAAATGTAATATTTATCTTTCAAGTCTGGCTTGTTTTGCTTAACATAGTGATCTCACGATCCAATCATTCTCTACAAAAAGCATGTTCTTCATNGCAGGTGAGTAATACTCCATTGTGTATACACCACATTTTCTAATCATTTCATCTGTTGATTGGCACCTAGGCTGATTCTATATCTAGGTTACTGTGGATAGTTCCNTGAGTACATCATCATTTCTATAATGTGCTGATTTCATTTCTTTGGGTAGTGAAATAGCTTTGCCATCTAGTAGTTNTATTTTTAGTTTTTTGAGGAACCTCTATGCTGATTTCCATAGCGGCTACTTTAATTTGCATTCCCATCAACCATGTATAAAGTTGGAATTATTTCTATTGCTTTAAAAACATCTGACTAGTTATGGAATTCAACAGAAGTGTATTGACAAAAAGACATATTATCAATAAAAATTTCCTTTTAAACAATGTTTTTGAAAGGTGAATTCATATGTACAATTTAAAATTCAAAAACCATGAGTCTACAGAACAGCAACAAAATCTCTTTTACCCTTTCTTTCCAATTATTCAGCCCTTCTGCCCGTAGACAACCAGTGCCCCTAGTTTGTTGTGTGTTTATCAGAGATACCATGAGCTTATATAACCATAGATTTTTTGTCACACAGAAGCTAAGCACTCTCTACATTCATGTTTCAGTAAACAATGTATCTTCAAGTTTATTCCATAGACATAAAGCAACTCTAACAGCTGCATGTAGGAGCAATGAATGGGAAGCATACATTAATTTAAATAGTCTCCCATTTGTGTGCATTTAAACTGTTTTTTCTTAACCTTTGGGAAGAATGCTAATTAACAGTCTTTCAATGTCACCTTAGGCTCTAGCCTGTTTTCAGCTAGCTCGATTTTGCATATTTACAATTCTAAGTACCAGTTTCCTTTTTGGACAGCAGGTAAAGAAGAGGTTTTAGTTCACTGGAAATCCTGTCTCTAAAGAAATCCTCTAAAACTTCTGAGCAGTGTAAATGACAGTGGCGTTGCAATCACAGTCCTCCTGGAGACAGCAGTGATACTTCTGTTGTTCTCAGGTCTCCTTTGTTTGCCAAACATTGTCAAAGTGATGCTGCCATTTCTGGCTCGGGGAGAAAACNAGCACGTGGCTATGACATTGGTGTACAGAAAACTTTGCTCCTGTGGCTCTCTGGTGGCTTTCCCTGATGGCCTCTCTCAAATGCTGGAGGAAACAGTCACACCACTGCTATGGAATCTTGTGGTTACCCATCAGAAAAAAGAAGTCCTGGGATTGGTCAACAGTACTTATCTCGTGTCTTCTAGTTTCCTTCTCTAAGAACACAGCATTAATAAGCAACTGTAGCCGCCCCNGAGACTCACTGGGCAAGAGTATGCTGTATTGCCCTGTGTGCTTACACAGGCCATGTGCTTAGTAAATAGTTTTTGTGGAGTAATGCTGGTGAATGAAGCTAGGTTTCATTTCTAGGTTGTTGGGATTACAGAACATTGTAAAGGATATAGAAGCTATGAACGAAGCCCTTCACTAGAGGAAAGCATTGTTGACTCAGCTGAAGACGAAGACACACTGGAGGAGCTGCTAACATCGGTTCAGCTAAGGTAAGAATNGTTGGCAGAAATGGGGGAGGCGTGAGGAAGAGACTCCAGAGTTCTAAGAAGTAACTCTTGCAACTCCATGTGTAGCTACAGGTCCATAAATGACTGTAAGAAAAGGCCCAAGGATGCCACTCGGAAAACTTTGAGTACAGTAGAAACATTTGCCAGGAGTGTGTGTCGTTTTGAACGTGAAAGCTAACTATTAGAAGCCTCTGGAGTTCTTGGTAGGGGGTAAATGGAAATTCTTGATGAAGGCAAGCCATGGTGGGACAGGACAGGCATCTAAAATTGTACCTTTTATGGTTCAAACATAAACCTAGATGTGTGACAGTCTACCTGAGAGCACAGTTTAGGCGAGAGAAGTACTGCCCTCTCAGCCATCCTTCCAAAGGCATTGTTATCAACTAGCGATGCTGTTCTATGAGCTTGAGTTCTGTAACTGTATTCATTCAAGGTCCAGGCTTGATTTTATGACTGAAATACAGATTTGCTCCCCAGAACTGATAGTAAGGAGGTGCTGTCCTTGCCTGACACCTGGTGAAGCCTTACTATCAGACAAGCAGCATCTGATCCTGGTCTCCCCAAAATGACAAGTGGCTTCAGATTAAGTGATGTTTCCTTTCAACATTTGAACTTCCTCTGAACCTGTGAAAATTGTTTTATGTATTTCTCTTTCCTTATGAGGAAGTATAGCCTGGGGTAAGGAAGATGATGTAAGTGGGATTGCAGGAAGCCCATTTAACTCAGAGCCATAGAAAGTTTATTTTTATTACAAATTTTCTTTCAACACTGTTTTGCAAAAATGACTCGTCATACCTGATTACTTTGTAATGGAGACCATGTTAAATTTTTGTATTTTTTCTCTTATTAGCAGATAAGTGCCTCTATTAAACTATCTGCCATTTTTAGATAACATTATGACATTCCTACATGCAGAACCTGGTATTATCTCAAATGCACACATAAAACCGAATGGTCTGAATTTTAGAAGTCGTTCCTTTCACCCTACACTGCCTTTACTGCAGGTTTCACATTACACTCATTTGACTGCTGGCTCCCCTTTCTCAACTCCATCTCTCCATTGAGTGTATATCCAGATATCCATGGGGCCTCTATGCTTTAAGTCACACAATAACACGTCTCTTCCTTTCCTCTCTCACCTTGCTGTTTGCATCACTAGTTCAGGTTGGATCTGCCATAGGAGCTTCAAAATTTGCTTCCCATTGCTTTCCAACCATCCCGTCAATAACCAGCCTTGTCTTCCTAGAAAGAGACATTTTCCAGATGATCTTCTTAAATCTGTCACCAATTCTCCACTGGTTTGTAGGCTGCATGGAACCAAATATCTACCTGCATCTCTCTCCCTTCCCCCTCTCTTCCATCCCTCCTTTCTCCCCCTTTCTGTCTTCACAAATCTCTATGGTTCTGCCCTTCTATCCCTCTCTAGCCTTTTCTTTGAATCTCTGTTCTTCAGACTCCCTGGTTCTTCATTAATGCTGTTCTTGAATGCGACTGNTATCTCCATACTCATAGAATACTATTCACTCATCATAATCAGCCTCAGATTTCCCTTTTCAAAGTTCAGGGTCATCTTTGGGTGCTTGTATCTCCCCAGCTAAATAACAATGTGGTTAAGGGCAGCTATTGCATCTTATTCCTATAATAGATTTTAATTCTAGAGTTGAACTGTCTAAAATGTAGTCCTTGCCCTCTTGGTTATCTAATGACTGTAATCTTGGTCTCGGTTTTCTCACCTGCAAAAAGGGAGATTATGGCAGGTAGCCCTCTATGTGGGGTTTGTGGGCATTATACAAGAAAGCACATGCAAAGACTAGTATTTGGGATTTTGTAATCATCCAATAAATACTAGCTTTTACAAATAATAATCACCTTATCTCCAAAGTACTTAACAGAGTGCCCTGATCTTGGAACTTGGCTGAGTCAATTGCAGGGCACAGGGCAGGAGGAAGCCTGTGTGGGCAGGACATTGTAGAATGGAGAAACTTCCTGGTGTCACTGAAGTCATGTCCTAGTGGCTGGGACTTACTGTTGTCTGCCAGCCAAATTCCTTCTAAGTCCCTGCCACCCTCTTAGTCCTGTTCCAGAGATATCTGTGGGTTTGGCCCAGTGTACAGGGGCTGCCTTCCCGGAGTATTCTAACTTTCCTGCCAAAAATCTGACCTGCTGCAGAGAGCAGATTGCTAATCTTCCCGGGGTCTCCAATGTGATACTAAAACTGTGGACCACCAACGCCAACCTCCTGTCTGCCATTGTATTGAATGGGCCCCAAGACTGGTCTGCTGAAAGTGCAGAGTGGGCTGAGTAAGACATTCTGCTTTCCTCTCTCAGGCTGAGAATGTCCATGGGCATCCTGGGAAGGACGCTTTCAGCTGAGACCTCTTCAAAACTTCAAGTGCAAAAGATGCAATGGGGCTAGGTGTGCTGCTCAACGGAGCCGCAAAGGCAAACTTCATTTTTGTAAAAAGAAAAGAAACATTAAACTATANAGTTCGAGCTTCAGNAAACATCATGAATGCTAGAACATTAAGTAGCCCGAGATCCAGGCTTAAATGATCTATGTCCTATTGAAAACAGTTCAGAAAGGCAGGAAACAATTCTAATAAAGGCGAAAAGTGTAATCAAAGGCGCCATGGGCCAGTCGTGAGACAAACACATGCTTTGTATGTAACACATAGGGATCTTCTTTCTATTCAAGCTGTATAAAATTTTAGAACTTGGATTGTCTGACGATAAACTGGGTCATAATACCTAGCTCCCCTGGCTATAGTGGCAATTTCAGGACATAAGGAAACTACTGATGGTGGCACGTGGTCCATTAGTGTCTTTTCCTCCTGTTCCAGAATTAGATGCATCCAGCAAGGGCAAGAAGTGAGACTCCTGATAACATTTCCATGAGCAGATGAGTAAGATGGTGGGAGCATTTCTGAGAAGTTGACCTAGATTGCGCTAGGTGTTGTTCACTTCTCTGAAACAGAGCTCAGAGCTATTCACACGTGTCCACCTCGGTGCACAGGGCTGCCTGCTCCTAGCCCAAAGAGATCTGAGCTTATCTTGGGTTTAACCTCAATTCCGAAGTGATTGCCATTTCCAGCAAAGCCAGTTCCCTAGCTGAAGGAAGCCCTTCCCAAAGGGTGAAATCCCTACAGCTTCATTTGTTTAAATTCCCTTACTAGTTTTATTATGCAGGGTGTGGTGTTTGGT
>LZPO01087751.1:40078-59123 GCA_001675575.1 Neotoma lepida | reverse complement strand
TGTAGTAATGTCCCCAGGCATCCACTATTAAAAACTATTAGTGAGAAATACAGAAAATATTCACAGATTCAATGACTCAATGTGGTGAAGATGTTTATTCTTCAAACATTAATTGAAGAACTCTATAAATGTGTTAGAATTATGTAATTTTATTTCTTAGGTGATAGAAGTCTTGATAGTGACTCTAAGTAAGAGAAACTCACATATTCCAAAAGGAAATAGAAAAATCACCCTCATTTCCTATCATCTGGACAATTCCAACATAATAAAATGTGGAGGGAGGGACTCCAGGTGGAGATCCTGAGGTAGGATCTTTGCAATATCTTCTCAACAAAACTCAAGATCCCATCCTTAGCCCCAAGGACTGTGTCCTCACTCAGAACAGAGAAGGGCTGGACTCCATACAGGCCCAAAGGAGTAGGTACCTGTATAACAGAGGAACCTCCTAATAACAGCACAGTGAACCTAAGATTCATGAAAGTAAGAGGCAAAGTGGCAGATAAAGTGGAAAAAGTTCAAGGACATCAGAGTGACATCTGTGGCCTTTACCTGGTTTCTCATTGAATGTGGAAAAGGCTGTTCAAAGGAATAAAGCAACAGCTGATAATCCACAGTCTCTAGGCAGTGCAGTCACAGGAATGGGCTGTAGCCCTGTTGAACTGTGAATTGGTTCCTCTGCCCTGAGAGAGAATACAGCTAAAAATCCACCTGAACATACCTGCCCAGCTTTCCAGAGATCCAGATTGTAGTAGAGTCTACCAAAGCCAGTGTGTGTATGGAAAATTGATATGCAGGACTTCACTGGGTAGACTGCAAAGGAAGAACCAGATAACCCCAAATATTCTTTTACCAGATGACTATGGGTATGGAGTCTGAAGGAAGACACTGTAAGGCCTAGGACATGGACTCCATGAACCTTGTGACTGGTAACAATGTTCCTTGAGTGGTTATTTTGTGTTGAGTGGTAGGGGTCACTCTTCTGTCTTCTCTAGTGTGTTCCCATTACCTGGACAGCTTGAACTTGGCTTGACCAGGGAATGAAGAAAGACAAACACACATGATTCACATACAGAAAAGCTGGGTTTGGTGGACCCTGTGCTCTGATGAAGGTACACCAGCAACCAGGAAACTCGGAGTGTTTATTTTCTGCATCTGAGTTGAGGAGGCACAAGTATATTAAGGTATACAGCTGAATAAGGAGTCAGGTTTGGCAATTCTTGATAAGAAGTCTCTATAGAGGACCAGTCTCTGGCTACAGTCATCAGGGAGGAAGAAACTTTGGCTGATACTTTCTGTACACACTGTTAATGTTTGTACATGAACCAGAAGAAGGCCTTTCTATCCCCCTGCAACTGAGCAGAGGAAGACCTTGCCATTTCCATGGGTCTGAGGCATTGAGGTTTCTGACATTGCTGTAGTTCAGGACTTCATCAGCTCCCCACACTGTATGGTAGGCCCACATCCTAGGACTCCTGGAACAGTTGTGAAGAAGAACCTGGAACACAGAGGTCCAAATAGCCCAGCCCCAAGACATGGGCCAGGATGGTATAGGGGGAACAACACATAAATATTTTGAGTCCAGGGGTCATCCCATCCTTCTAGATAAACGGTATCACCAAAGAAGGATCAGTCTGATGTCTGAAGTCCTGTAAGTTAAAGAGTCTATCATTAACTATGGCTGTGAGGAAGAAACCCCTTTCTGTGCCATGACCACAGATATTGTGACCACTGCATGCAGATGAAGCAGCCTCCAGACCACCAAATTTGGGTAGTATTCCAAGCCCCCTCCATTCAATACCCATACCCTAGTTTAACCTATGTTAAGTCAGAGGTAGAACCACAGTTGTGATCTCTGTCTTTGAATAGGGAGGATGGGTACTTTTAGGGAGTCACATGGAAGGAGTAATGTTCTAGGGCTGAGGAGATGTCAGTGAAGAAGTAAGGACCCAGATGGAACGTGGTACCTGGTTCAGTCTCCCTTGTGGCAACATTCTTCCCCAGTTTCAGAGAGGAACTGTGATGCAGATATGATCAGTGGGAGCACGGTGGCCCAGTACCCTGCAAAATACACTGAGGATGCTGGATATGACCATGGCTCTGAGCAAGGGCAATGCTTTGTAGAGTCTAGTCTGCCAAATATTTTAAAATTTAAGCATGATCTAGGATCCTCAAGGAAGATCTGTGAGGTCAACCCAGTGATAGGGTCATCAGTACTAGGGCCAACAGATGAGGTAGAGGTGAGGGGTTTTGCCTGCATCTTGCCTAGAATAGTGAGCAGCTTGAACAGGACACCTATAGGATAGGACCAAAAGTGCCTATCTAAGTGTGGCTGGAGCTGCATGTCTCCAGGTATAAGGCAGCTCAGGTTCCTGTAACCTTTGTGAATGACACAAATACAACCTCTATTATTTAGCTACATATCTCTACTATATATTTGTCATGGTTTCTCCTTGTTTTCTTTTATTTAAAATAAATTGTTTCCTCATACATTATGTCTCAATTGTAGCTTCCCCTCCCTCTACTCCTCCCAGCTCCTCCCCACTTTGCCTCCCCTCCCACCTCTGGATCCACTCTCTTTCTGTCTTTCATTATAAAAGGCTCCTAAGAGATAACAACCAAAGATGACAAAATAAAATATAATAAGATAAAGAAAAAAATCATATTGAAGTTGGACAAAGCAAACCAATGAGAGGAAAGGAGTCCAAATAGCAAGCCAATGAGTTAGAGATGTACTCATTCTCATAGCCAGGAGTCCCATACAAATACTAAACTAATAGCTGTAATGCATATGCAGAGGACCTGGTGTAGACCCACATAAACCCTGTGCTTTCTGCTTCAGATTCTGTGAGCTCAAATGCATCTTGCATAGTTGATTCTGAGGGCCTTGTTCTCCTGGTCTCCTCCCTCAACTCTGGATCTTATATTTTACAGCCTCCTCTTCAGCACGATTCCATAAGCTCTGAGGGGAGGGATTTGATGGACATCACATTTAGAGTCTCTCTCCCCATAATTAATGTCTGGCTGCTGATTTCCATACCTCTTCCTATTTGTTACCCAGGAAGCCTCTCTGATCTATGAATATAGACGGATATCAAGAAGAGTAATTTTATTAGTACTTTTCTTTTTAAAAAAAGGAGTGGTATTTGCCCTAGTTCTCTGGACTATCATCTACTTTCTGGTTCTGGGTTATCCTGGCAGTATAGAGTATGGGTTCTGTCTCATGAAGTGGGGCTTAAATCAAGTCAGACATTGATTAGCTATTCCCACAAATTCTGTGCCACCATTGTCCTTACATATTACGCAGCAAGACAGACTATAGGTCAAAGTTTTGTGGCTGCATTGATGCTTATTTTTTGAGCCTTTCTCAAAAAAGAGTCTAGAACGTAGGGGTGAAGGCTCCATGCGGGCACCAGCTCAACTTCTCCATGTTCAGTGAGTTGTGTGGGTGTTAACCTCAGCAATGGGACCCCACTGTCAGTTTGTGGAGAGAAACCCATTATCAGAGCAACAGCCTGGGTTGTTCAGGGTTTCCATGGGAATCTCTTGGCCAATAATTCAATTCAATGTAACCCAGTCCCTCCACTGAAAGCCTCATTTGATGACAAGAGATGGCCAGTTGAGACTCTGTATCTGCCATTATTATAATACCTCATTAGGATCACCTTTATGTATTTTTGAAAGTTTCCATTACACTAGGTTTCCTCAAATGCCCCTCAAATACATCTGTCTCTCCACACTGTCGTCTTCCTCTAACCCACCTTTCCTCTTGATCTCTACCTGATTCATTTGCTCCTATCCCTACCCATCCAAAGTCTAAATATTAAATTTATTCTATTTCCTCCTCCCAAGAGATCTACGTGTCCGTCTTTGACACTTCCTGTGTACCTAACCTCTCTGGGTCTACAGATTGTAGCTTGGTTATCATTTACTTAACAACTAAGATCCACTTAAAAGTGAATATATAGTCTGGGTCCAGGTTACCTCACTCAGCATGATGTTTTTCTAGTTGTATTCATTTGTCTGCATATTTCATGATGTTATTTTTTAAACAGCTGAGTAATACTTCATTTTGTAAATTACCACATTTTCATTATCCATTCTTCTGTTGAAAAATATCTCAGTTGTTTCCAATTAATGGCTATTATGAATAAAACTATAAAGAACATGGTTGTACAAATGTCCTTGTAGGGTAGAACTATTCTTGAGGTAGATCAATTCCCAACTTTCTGAGGAACTGCTACATTGGTTTCCACAGTGGCTGTACAAGTTTGCACTCCCACCAGCAGTGAAGGACCATTCCCCTTGTTCCACATCATTGCCAGCATGAGCTGTGACTTGTTTCTGGCAGGCATAAGANGGAAGCTCAAGGTACTTTTAATTTGAATTTCTCTGCCTAAAGATGCTTAACATTTTTTTCTTTTTTTTAATATTACTACTAACAGATTTTCGGTTCATTTCACACACCAACAGCAGATCCCCCCCTCCCTTGTCCCTCCTCCCGTTCCCCAGCTCTCCCCCCAATGCCATCCCTCATTCCAACTCCCTCCAAGGCAAGGTCTCCCATGGGGAGCCTGCAGAGCCCGGCACATTAGTTGAGGCTTGTCCAAGCCCCTCCTCCCTGCATCAATGCTGCACCTAGTGTCCCACCATAGGCAATGGGCTCCAAAAAGCCAGCTCATGCACCAGGGACGANTCCCAACCCCACTGCCTGCCTGGGGGTCCCCCAAACAGTTCAAGCTAGACAACTAGCTCACTGATCCAGAAGGCCTAATCCAGTACCACGGGGGTTCCTCAGCTTTGGTCCACAGTTCATGCACCTCCACTAGTTTTGCTGGCCATCTCTGCACATCTTCCCATCATGATCTTGTTGTCCCTTGCTCATATGAGCCTTCCTCTCTCTCATCGATTAGACTCCTCCTGGAGCTCAGCCTGGTGCCCGGCTGTGGATTTCTGCATCTTCTTCCATCATTCACTGGATGACGGCTCCATGATGACAGCTAGGGTATTCAGCCATCTGATCACTGGAGTAGGCCAGCTCAGGCCCCTTCCTGACCATTGCCAGCAGTCCAAGGTGGGGTCATCCCTGTGGACTCCCAGGAACTTCCCTAGCACTCCATTTCTCCCCATTCCCATGATGTCTTCATTTATCATGGTATCTCCTTGCTCTTACACTCTGTCCCTGTTCCAGCTAGAACATCCCATCCCCCCAAGTTCTCATCCCAATCCCCTGCCTTCCACTACACCCCTCACCCCCAGCATGTTCATGTAGATCTCATCCATTTCTCCTTCAATGGGTGATCCATGTGTCCTTCCTAGAGCCCTCCCTACTCAGCAGCCTCCCTGGATCTGTGGGTTGCAGTCTGATTGTCCTTTGCTTTATAACTAGTATTCACTTTTGAGTGAGTACATACCATGTTTGTCCTTCTGAGTCTGGGTTACCTCATTCAGGATGATATTTTCTAGTTCCATCCATTTGCCTCCAAATTTCATGATGTCATTATTTTTCACTGATGAGTAGTACTCCATTGTGCATATGTACCACGTTTTCTTAATCCATTCTTCAGTTGAGGGTTATTTAGGTTGTTTCCAGATTCTGGCTATTACAAATAATCTCTGGATTTCTTCATTGTCTGCTGTTATGTCTCCCTTTTCATTTCTGATTTTGTTAATTTGGATGCTCTCTTTCTGCCTTTTGGTTAATTTGGATAGGGGTTTGTCTATCTTGTTGATTTTTTCAAGGAACCAACTCTTTGTTTCATTGATTCTTTGTATTGTTTTTGTTTCTATTTCATTGATTTCAGCTCTTAATTTTATTATTTCCTGGCATTTATTCCTCCTGGGTGAGTTTGCTCCTTTTTGTTCTAGAGCGTTCAGGTCTACTGTTAAGACACTATTGTGAGATTTCTCCAACTTCTTTATGTGGGTATTTCGTGCCAGGAATTTTCCTCTTAGCTCTGCTTTCATAGTGATCCATAAGTTTAGGTACTTTCATTTTCATTGAATTCTAGGAAATCTTTAATTTCTTTCTTTATTTCTTCCTTGACTCAGTGGTGATTCATTTGGGCATTATTCAGTTTCCATGAGATTGTAGGCTTTCTATAATTTTTGTTGTTTTTGAAATCTAACTTTAAGGCATGGTGGCCCAATAAAATACAGGAGATTATTGCAATGTTTTTGTATCTGTTGAGATTTTCTTTGTGACCGAGCACGTGGTCAATTTTCTAGAAGATTCCATGGGGTGCTGAGAAGAAGGTATATTCTTTTGTGTTAGGGTGGAATGTTCTGTAGATATCTATTAAGTCCATTTGAGTCATAACTTCTATTAGGTCTCTATTTCTCTGTTAAGTTTCATTCTGGCAGATCTATCCAGCGGTGAGAGTGGGGTGTTGAAATATCCCACTATTAGTGTGTGGGGTTTGATGTGAGATTTAAGCTTTAGTAATGTTTCTTTTATAAATGTGGGTGCCCTTGTATTTGGGGCATAAATGTTCAAAATTGAAACTTCATCTTGGTGGATTTTCCCTTTGATAAATATGTAATGTTCTTCCTGATCTCTTTTGATTGATTTTAGTTTGAAGTCTATTTTATTAGATATTAGGATAGCTACAGCACCTTGTTTATTAAGTCCATTTGATTACAAAATCTTTTCCCAGCCTTTTACTCTAAGGTAGTGTCTGTCTTTGCAGTTGAGGTGTGTTTCTTGTATGCAGCAAAAGGATGGATCCTGTTTTTGTATCCATTCTGTTAGCCTGTGTCTTTTTATAGGGGAATTGAGACCATTGATATTAATGAATATTAATGACCAGTGATTGTTAATTTCTGTTATTTTTTGGTGGTAGTGATGAGAAATTCTCATCTTTCATTTTTGTTGGTGTGGGGTTATTTATTGCTTCTGTTTTCAACTGTATATCTAACTTCCTTAGGTTGGATTTTTCTTTCTAGTGCTTTCTGTATGACTGGATTTGTGAATAGGTATTGTTTAAATCTGGTTTTATCATGAAATATTTTGTTTACTCTGTCTATGGTGATTGAGAGTTTTGCTGGATATAAAAATCTTGGTGGTATCCATGGTCNCTTAGTGTCTGCATAACGTCTGTCCAGGACCTTTTGTCTTTCATAGTCTCCATTGAGAAGTCAGGTGTTATTCTGATGGGACTACCTTTATATGTTACTTGGCCTTTTTCCTTTACATCTCTTAATATTTTTCTTTATTCTGTATGTTTGGTGTTTTGATTATTATGTGACAAGGTGCCTTTATTTTTAGATCCAGTATATTTGGTGTTCTGTAAGCTTCATAGATATTTCCTTCTTTAGGCTGGGAAATTTTTCTTTTATGATTTTGTTGAATATATTTTCTGTGCCTTTGAGTTGGTGTTCTCCTCCTTCTTCTATCCCTATCATTCTTCAGTTTTGGTCTTTTCCTGGACGTTTTGTGTTATGACTTTTTTGGCTTTAGTGTTTTCTTTGACAGATGATTCTATTTCTTCTAGTGTANCTTCTATTGATTCTCTCTTCCATCTCTTGTATTCTGTTGGTTATGCTTGCATCTGTAGTTCCTGTTCATTTACTCAGATTTTCCATTTCTAGTATTCCCTCAGTTTGTGTCTTCTTAGTGTCTTGATTTCAGTTTTCAAATCTTATACTGTTTCCTTCACCTGTTTAATTGCTTTTTCTTGACTTTCTTTGATTTCTCCCAATTATTTTTTTGCTTTTTCTTCCTTTTCTTTAAGGGAATTTTTTATTTCCTCTTTAAGGGATTTTTTTCATTTCCTCTTTAAGGGCCTCTATCATCTTCTTAAAGTCATTTTTAAGGTCGATTTCTTCTGTTTCTTCTCCATTGGGATTTTCAGGTCTTGCTGATGTAGAGCCACTAGGTTCTGATAAGGCCATATTCATCTTTATGTTGTTGACTGTATTTTCATACTGGCATCTACCTATCTCTTCTTCCACTCAGTGCAAGTGGTGTCTGTGTCTGCGGGAGCCTCTCTTGGTCTGATCAATACTCTTGGTCTAATTAGGGATCTTGGACCAATCAGTGCTGATGGACTCTGTGTCTTAGGGAGCAGCTCTTAGTCCAATCAGTGCTGGCAGGCTCTGTCTCAGGGAGCAGTTGTAGTCTTCAATGGAGAATGGGATTTGGGAGAGGTAGAGTTTGAGGGTTACAGGATCTGGTGGGGGATGGTGGTAGTCTGAGCTGTCTGCAGGAGACCTACCTACTGGCCTGAAACTGGGACTACCATGGTTGGTGGTTTGGAGGCACAGGGTTGTGCCGCTGGGCCCAAAGCCAAGAGGCTAGGGTATTCAGCTATGAGGACAAAGACTCACCTCTTAGTCCCATCAGTGCTGGCAGGTTCTGTCTCAGGGAGCAGTTGCAGTCTCCAAGGGAGGGTGGGGTTTGGGGGAAGTGGGGTTTGAGGGTTACAGGATCTGATAGGGGATGGTGGTAGTCTGAGCTTTCTTCAGGAGACCTGCCTACTGGCCTGAAACTGTGACTGCCAATNTTTAACATTTTTAAGTGCTTCTCAGCCACCTGAGTTTCCTCTATTGAGAATTCTCTGTTTAGATCTGTACCCCATTATTAACTGGATTATTTGGTTTTTTGATATCTAATTTCTTGATTTTGTTATGTATTTTGAATGTTAGTTCTCTATTAGATGTAGAGTTGGTAAAAATCTTTCCCCATTCTGTAGGCTGCCACTTTGTCCAAATAAGAGTTTCCTTTGCTTTACAGAAGATTTTCAGTTTCACAGGGTTCCATTTATTAATTGTTGATCTTAGTGCCTGCATAATTAGTGTTCTGTTCAGGAAGTTGTCTCCTCTGCCAATGAGTTCAAGACTATTTCCTGCTTTGTCTTCTATCAGGTTCAGTGTATCTGGTTTTATGTTGGTCTTCTTCTTTGAGTTTTTACAAGTATTGTTCATTTTAATGAAGCTGGTACAGACAATGTCCCTTGACAACTCATATCCCAGGCCAAAAAGTACAAACAGAATCAAAAGGAGCATATACTTCTGCATGAATAGCATTATTACTAACTGCTNATGCAAATTAGAATTATTCCTGGNATCTCCACACTGTCTTACTCTTATGATGCTTTCTTTTTCTCCAGTGACACCATCTTTGGAACTAGTTGTTACTCTCACTGTCACTGTATCTATCATCTTGACTNGAAACATGATATTCTTCTTTTGGTCCAGACCCTCANATTTTAAAAGTAGNTTCAAGCTGAGGACAGGCCTTTTCCCACAGTGCAGGTCTCTGAAAAACTTCCACCTCCCACAGTCCAGGAGTCAAACAACCACATGTTGGAACTTCGGGCCAACTGGAAGGTCACAGGAAAGCTTGCACTGGTCAGTCGTTTTATCATCACAAACCTGAAAATGTAGTCATGAAAATTGTAGCCTTTCTTGCTCACATGAATTTTTTTTAAATAATAAGGACAATATTAAGGGAGCTGAGGTCTAATCACTAAAAATTGCACAGCAACAAAAACAAACAGCAATAAATATTAAACACTAGAATTCAGATTACAAGATGGTCTAAAGAGAAGCAGTGCCAATATTCAGTCCATATTACAAAATAATTATTTTTAAAAATAAAAAAGAATTAAGGGAAAAGGAAAAAAACTAAAAGGAATTATCTTGACTATTGAATGACCCCTGTTTGTTTCTGATAAAGTCTGATCACATCTTCTTCTTCCACTTCCAGTTATTTTGGAGTATGATTATCAGCCACTTTCTGACCTTCAAAGAGAAACCTGAATGAACTCATTGGAACTCTGTAAGAAAAAGTTTTTTTGTCCCACCTGGGCTCCCATGGCCACTCAGACCCAAGTAAACACACAGAGGCTTATATCATTTACAAACTTACAGTGTAATGGCTCAGGCGTCCCATTAGTTATCTCTTACATCTTAAATTAACCCATTTCTATAAATCTGTACTTTGACATGCGGCTCGTGGCTTACCTGTATCTTTACATCTTCTTCTCCTGGTGGCGGCTAGCAGCTTCTGCTCAGCTCTGCTTTCTACTTCCTCTCTCTCTAGTTAGAATGTCCTGCCTAACCTTATTTTGCCTTACCATTGGCCACACAGCTTTATTTATCGCCAATTAGAGCAACACATTTTCACAGCATACAGAACATCACCAATCAGAACTCCCTGTATTTGACAGTATGATTCTTTGAGTTTCTTGAGATGTATTGTCATTTTCATTTTGAAGTGTATCTCACTGCTATCCTGTCTAATAACTGAATTTAATGTATTAGCCTTCCTTTTCATCCTCTAAGTCCTCAGTTGAAGGTTTTTGTCTCCTGGTCAAAAGTGGTGACAGTGCCTTCACCTGGGGGACTCCACACCACAGTGGCCTCTGGAGGGCAGAACCTCACTCTGAAGTTGACAAATCTGTCTCTTCCCCACAACACAACACTGTGGCTGCAGGGACTTCTGTTACACCTTGCGTCCTTGTGTTGGGGTCTCTGATCCACTTGGACTTGAGTTTTGGGCAGANTGATAATTAAGGATCTATATGGATTCTTCTATATGCAGCCATCAAGATTCACAAGCATTGTTTTTTGAAGATCTTGTACTTTTTCCAGTATGTTTTTCTGACTTGATGAAAATTCAGGTGTCCATAGGTGTGTGGATTTATGTTAGAGTCTTCCATTCAATTCTGTTAATCAGTATGTCTCTTTTTATGCCAATACCACGCTGTTCTTACAACTATAGCTCTGTAGTACAAGTTGAAATGAGGAATGGTGAGACTTCCAGTGGTTCTTTCATTGTTCAGGGTATTTTGATCTATCCTGGGTTTTTGNTTTTCTATNTGAAGTTGAGAATTGTCCTTTCAAGANCTATGAAGAATTGTGTTGGAATTTTGATGTGAATTATATTGAATCTGTAGATTACTTTTGGTAGGATGGTCATTTTTACTCTGATAATCCTACTGATCCATGAGCATGGGAAAGCTTTCCATCATCTGATCTCTTCTTCAATTTTTTTTCATGAAAAACTTGAAGTTTTTATCATACAAGTCTTTCACTTGCTCTGTTAGAGTTTCCCCAAGATATTTTATATTATTGGAGGCTACTGTGAAAGGTATTGTTTCCCTGATTTATTTTTCAGTCCATCTGTCATTTGTATATAGGAGGTCTTTTACTGATTTTTGTAAGTTAATTTTGTATCCATTGCTGAAAGTGTTTATCAGCTGTAGTAGTTCCTCCAGTGAAATTTTTAGGGTCATTTGTGTATACTATCATATTATCTACAAATAATGATACTTTGGCTTCTTCCTTGCCAATTTGTATCCCCTTGATTCCCTTCAGTTGTCTGATTGATCTAGCTAAGACTTCAAATACTGTATTGAATAGATATGGAGAGCGTGGATAGTCTGAACTGTTCCTGACTTTAGTGTAAATGCTTTGAATTTCTCTCCATTTAAGTTACTGTTGGCTATGGGCTTACTGTAGTTGTTTTATTATCATGAAGTAGGTCCCTTGCATCTCTAATATCTTGAGGATTTTTATAATGAAGAGGTATTTAATTTGTNAAAGGCATTTTCTGCATGTAATGAGATGATCATATGGTTTTGGTCTTTCACTTTGTTTATATGTTAGATTCTGTCTATCAATTTGCACATGCTGAACCATCCCTGCATCTCTGGGATGAAGCCTATTTCATCATGGTGAATGACATTTTTTCATGTATTCTTGGATTCTGTTTGCAAATATTTATTGAGAATTTTTGCATCTATGTTTATAAGAAAAATTGGTTTTAAATTCTTTGTTGGGTTTTTATGTGGNTTGGGTATCATGGTAAATGTAGCCTCATAAAGGAGCAATGCTCCTTTATTTTCTAATTTGTGGAATAATTTGAGGAGTACTGTCATATACTTTGATTTGAAAATGTGGTAGATTTCTGAGCTAAAATTATTCCTGGGCTTTTTTTTGGGGGGGAGACTTTTATTGATGTTTCTATTTCACTAGGGATTATGTGTCTGTTTAAAATGCTTACTTGATATTGACTTAACTTTGTACTTAACTGAATAGTATGCATTGAGAAAATTATCCATTTCTTTTAGATTTTCCAATTTGGTGGAGTAGAGGATTTTAAAATATGTCCTTATGATTCTCTGGATTCCCTGTGTCTATTGTTATGACCTACTTTTTCTTTCTGATTTTGTTAATTTGGANGTTCTNTCCACCTTTTAGTTAATTTGGATAACAGTTTGTCTATCCTGTTAACTTTTTCAAAGAACCAACTCTTTGTTTATTGATTCTTTGTATTGTTCTCTTTGTTTCTATTTTATTTATTTCAGCCTTGAGTTTGATTATACCTTGCTATCCACTCCTCTTGGGTGTGATTACTTCTTTTTGTTCTAGAACTTTCAGGTGTACTGTTAAGTTGCTAGAATAAAATCTCTCCATTTTTTTAATGAAGGCACTTAGTGCTATGAACGTTCCTCTTAACACCACTTCTACCNTGCCCCATAAACTTGTGTATGTACTCTATTCATTTTCATTGAATTCTCAGAAGTATTTAATTTCTTTTTTATTTCTGTTCTGACCCAGTTCTCATAAAATACAGAGCTGTTCAGTTTCCATGAGTTTATAGGCTCTCTGTTATTTCTGTTGTTGTTGAAATGCAGCTTTAACTCATGGTGTTCTGATAGGATACAAGGAGTCATTTCAATTTTCTTGTATCTGCTGAGACTTGCTTTGCAACTAGGTATGTGGTTGGTTTCAGAGAAAGTTATGTGAGGTGATGAGAAGGAGGTATATTCTTTTGAGTTTGGATGGAATATTGTTTAGATATTTATTAGGTCCATTTCATTTGTGAAGTCAACTCCAGAATTTCTTGGTTTAGTTAATGTTTGGATGATCTGTGCATTGATGAGAGTGGGGTATTGAAGTCTCCCACTATCAGTGTATGAGGGTCAATATGTGATCTAAGCTGTAGTAGTGTTTCTTTTATGAAGGTTTGTGCCCTTGTGTTTAGGGCATAGATGTTAAGAATTGAAATGTCATCTGGTGTATTTTTTCCTTTCATGAGTACATAGTATCCTTTATCTCTTTTGAATAGTTAGGTTTAAAGTGTATTTTGTTAGGTATTAAAATGGCTATACCAGCTTGTTTCTTAGGTCCATTTTCTTAGAATATCTTTTTCCAACCCTTTACCCTGAGGTAATGTCTATCCTTGATGCTCACATGTGTTTCTTGGATGCAGCAGAAGAATGGATCCTGTTTTTCATCCATTCTGTTAGTCTGTCTTTTTGTTGGGGAATTGAGACCATTGATATTGAGAGATATCAATTGCCAGTGGTTACTGATTCCTGGTATTTTGCTACTATTGGTGGTGGTGTATGTAAGTGGGTTTTTTTGTTTGTTTTGTTGTTGTTGTTGGCAGTGGTGGTGGTGGTATGTGTGTGTGTATGTGTGTGTATGTATGTGTGTGTGTGTGTTTCCCTTCTTTTGATTTCGCTAGTCTGCAATTATTTAACCATGTATTTTCAAGAGTGTAGTTAACCTCCTTAGATTGAAGTTTTCCTTCCAGCTCCCTCTCTGTGGCTAGATTTGTAGATAGATATTATTTAAATTTGGCATTGTTATAGACTATCCTATTCTTTCCGTCGATGATAATTGACAATTTTGTCAGGTATAGTAGTCTGGGCTGGCATCTGTGATCTGAGTCTACAACACATCTGTCCAAGCCCTTCTGGCTTTTAAAGTGTCAATTGAGAAGTCAGGTGTAATGATAACAGGACTGCCTTTATATGTTACTTGGACTTTTTCCCTTGCAACTTTTAATATCATTTTTTTCTATATGTTTAGTGTTTTGATTATTATGTGGTGAGGGACTTTCTTTTCTGGTCCAATCTATTTGGTGTTCTGTATGGTTCTTATACCTTTATAAGCATCTTTCTTTTGGTCAGGAATTTTTCCTTCTNGGATTTTGTTGAAAATATTTTCTAGGCCTTTGAATTGGAATTCTTCTCCTTCCTCTACTCCCACTATTCTTAGGTTTGCTCTACCATAGTTTCTCATATTTCCTGAATGTTTTTTGTTAGAAATTTTTTAGATTTAACATTTTCTTTGACGGATGTATCCATTTCTTCTCTCCTATCTTCAATGCCTGAGATTCTCTCTTCTACTTCTTGCATTCTGTTAGTGAAGCTTGCATCTGTTCTTCCTATTTGACTTCCTAAATGTTTCATTTCCATAATTTCCTCCATTTGTGTTTTCTTTATGGATTATACTTCCATTTTCAGGATTTGAACAGTTTTATTCATTNTTTTCCACTGTTTATTTGNGTCTTCTTGGCTTTCTTTACAGGATTTATTTATTTCCTAAAATTTTTTGTTTTCCTGGATTTCTTCAAGGGATTTGTTAATTTCCTTTTGAAGGACCTCTATCATNTTCATTTTCATGCAGTGATTTTAAGGTCTTTTTCTTATGCTTTAACTATATTGGAATATTCAGGGCCTGCTGTGGTAGAATGGATAACTGGGCTCAGATTCCCTGTCTGACTCAGCTGGTATGTTCCCAGTGAATGCCTGCTTGTGTTGGGATCTGGGATAATGGGATGAGTTTGGGGAAGAAAGTTTGAGAGAGACAACCTTTGTGATCCATTGGGGATGTGATCACAGAAGAAAGGGAGAGAGCAGAAGTTTTCCTGCTACAGAGCAGGAGGGATTTTTGATTGGTTTGTGTGATAGTTTGATTGTAATTGGCCCCAATAATCTCATAGGGAGTGGCACTATTAGGAGCTGTGGATTTGTTGGAGTGGGTATGGCCTTGTTGGAGGAAGTGTGTCACTGTGGGAGCAGGTTTTGAGGTTTCCTATGCTTAGAATACCACCCACTGTCTCAGTTGACTTCCTGTCACCTGCAAGATGTGGGATTCTCAGCTCTAGCACCACATCTGCCTGCATGCTTCCATGCTTCCCACCATGATGATAATGGACTGAACCTCTGAACTGTAAGCGAACTACTCCAATTACATGTTTTCCTTTATAAAAATTGCTGTGGTCATGGTGTCTCTTCACAGCAATAAAACCCCTAAATAAGACAGTGTGTAATTCAAGGGCTGCTGAGGTCTTGGCTCTGCTCTTTGCTATGAAAGCTAATATTAAAAGAACCATCATTTAAATACTGTTTGCTCCAAGTACCAGGTAACAGACTGTCACATTAACATCTCTACAGTCTAATTTAAAAGCAAGTTTGAGTGAAGAAAAATACAAACACATGTAGCAAGACCAGACCCTGAGGGTAAGTAGGAAATTTTCTTCATATTTTATCAAGATTTATTTTTAAAAAACTTTTCACCACTTTTTATGATTAGAAGCATATTAAGCTAACTCTATTTTTATTTTTGAAATTTTGATANTTTATTTATTTATTTTTATTTAAAAATTTTCATGCGCTATATTTTAATTATATTTTCTCCTACCGCATCTTCTCCCAGAACTTCCTCACCTCCTTACCCACCCAAAACTTTGTTTTTCCTCTTTATTTCTCTCTCTCAAAAAAGTCCAAAACATAAAAATGAAAAGCAAAACAAAAGTAAAACCAATAAGAAAAAATATGCCAAAACAAGTGAAACAAAAAGATGCCCCAACACACAAAACCATGGAGTACATTTTGTTTTGCTCAATTACTCCTAGTCATGGGGCCTGCCTTTGAGTGTGGTTGATATGCCCAGTGGTGCTCCATCGTAGAAAACAGATTTCTCCTTTGCCAAAGGTGAAAATTTGTATGAGACAGAGGTAGTGGATGACTCCAAGGAAACAGTGTCTTCTAGACACAACAGGACTGATTCACATGTGAACTCACAGAAACTAAAGCAGCATGTGGAGGACCTGCACAGGTTGAAGCCAGATGGGGTCCTTCCACTGAGGAAAGGAAGTGGATAAAGAGTCTTGTTGTTAACCAAGAAGAAATATACAATTTATAGCTGATGATAGCAGAGGGAGACTTTATTTATTTATATTTTATGTGCATGAGTATTTGCTTGCATATATGTCTGTGTACCATGTACATGCAGTTCCAATGGAGTCCAAAAGAGGCATCAGGTCTCTTGGAATTGGATTTACAGAAAGTTGTGAGCCACTATTTGGATGCTGAGAATAAATTCAAGGTTTTGTATGTTGAGATTGAGGTGTCTAACTCCAAATATCTCTGTTTTTAAAGAACCAAAGTAAACCAAGTGTTTTGCTTGGACAGAACTCCAGAAACCCTTGCACCGAGCCTCAGGCTGGTACCCTTGATGCCCTCCTGCCAAGCACAACCACCCACATCCTGATGAATACCAGAGTGGAGAAGTGAATGCTGGCACTTCTAGTAATTGGCAGTGAAAGTGAGCAATGTATCCATGTGAATGGATGCCAAGGACACAGAGTACAGAAAGACCCTAATGACAGTAAATATGCCCAGCCTAATCTAATCTCCATGAAATTCAGACTCTACCCAGGCAGAAAAACAGTTCTCTTAGAGGAAAACAAAATGAAAGCAAAAGTAAATGGAGGATGAAAAATATGATTAATTCAGGGTGTGCCTAGGGCCTGTGTGTACTTAGCCTCAGTGGTTACTGGAGGGAAATTCCACATAGCTATCGTTATGTTAATAATTCAGTGACATTTAATACATCCACTGTGCTATGCTACCATCACTACCAGTATCACTGCTTTCTACATCTTGCAAAGGCATTTCATTTGCTCATTTGAAGTTTTTACTGATCATAGCTACAACCAAAGGAACATGTGGAAATTTAATCCATGGCTCCTCTGCATGATTTTTTTTTCTTTTTTGTGCTCCTGTGTTTCTCATGCTGTAAACAGTGAGTAGTTTGTTATCTTGAAACTGAAACCAAGACCAGTGATCCCTGCTCTTAGAGGAAGTGAGAAAACAAACAAGCTGATCCCCTTGATCTGTTCTGACACCTGTGTTCTTGAGTCTCATCTGTGCCTGGATTCCTTCATCTAGACCTGGAGTTTGGGGGGCATTGGAGGCAACCAACACCTCTTTCTAGCAAGGTGCTAGTGACAGAAGAAAAATCTCCCCTAGGACTAGTGATTCCCTTCCTGGAAAATCTCCACCAGGACCTTCAGCCATCAGTGTGTTTCATTAGTGTGTAATAACATTCAATGCTTTTTTTTCAGCAGTTGGTTTTGGTTTTGTTTGCTTGTTAGTAAACAATAATAAACTGAGGAATATCAGTTACTTAGGAGAATGTGTCAAGACTGTTCTGGCAGTATCTTTTTCTCNTCCTGCTTTTATTTATTATCAAAGCCCATTCAAATAGCAATGTAATGAAACAAGTTTCAAGCAAATGCTGAAGTTTTCCCACAATTCCCTCTACCCAAATAAATTATGGCCCCCATTAGGGAATGATGATCCAGAGAACAGTAGGTATCAGAAATCTGCCATTCCAAAGTAGATCCTTGTTCCTAGGTGGGGAGAGTATACAGGGGAGCCAGAATTCAGTAGGATGATGTGCCCCAAACACAGTGCCCTGGGATGATGGTTTGGTGACCAGTTTCCTAGATGAAGATCTTCAGTTAGAGCACAGCAGATCATCTTGCTGTGCTAAGATTTCCAATTCTCCCCACAGAACAGTCATTCAGACCTCCTTTTAGGGTTTTGCATATCCCCAGGTTAGATTTGCTGGATGCATTTTCTACATTGTAGTCTTCAGGGCACCCTAGAATGGGGTAAACAGATTTGGCTTTGTGACCCTAGGCAGAAGACCTTTGATACATCATTTCTTCTCTAAGGGACTCCATTTCCACAATTAATCCACCTAAAACTTACACAGGTCTGAGTGTGTGCCACTGTCATCAATAACATGACATAGGAAAGGATGCACAGAGGACAGATACAGATGCAAAAGATGGATCCAGGACTCACACAAGGCCNGTCTGGAATCTAAGTGCAGACTTCTTTTCACAGCTTATAGCACATCTCTGGGGGACTCAGCTGATGAGGTCCCAAATCTTTGCAATACCCTCACAACACCTGAGAAAATTTCACTGCTTCTTTGTGTATACATGTTCTTAGTATTTGGTAGATATGGCAGGCACAGGCACCATCTTTTTATGGTAGAGAAAATCTCATAAGCTAAACAATGGCCAATGTCACATTCAAGACAAGATTGGAACTGAAACTTGAACTCAAAAGTTAATTTCATTGTCTTTGCAAAGAGCTGCCAGATACCAGTTTTCTGTTTTTCTTACAATTAAGCTATCTTACAGCCACCCAGTCAGCTATCCACTCATTTACTCATTCAATTGTCCACATAGTCATGGACTCACCAAACCACTTGTTTATCCACACATTTCTTGTTCATCCATCTTCCTGTCCAATCATTCAGTTATCTCTTCATAATTCATCCTTTTATCCATCTATGCATCTCTTACCCATCCTTTCCCTTATCTCTCAACTATTCATCCAACCATTCACGTCCTCATCTGCCCACACATTAATTCATTTGTCAATACATCCACATTTCCATTCATTCTTCCACTCATCCATCAATCAAGTACCCATTTATACACCCATCCACCCATCACTCCTTTCCTCNTTCCNTTCATCTATTCTTTCCATCCTTTGAACTATTTATTNAAAGCCATTAAGTTTTCAGACATTGAACTGGCTTTTCAGTGTGAACTGAAACATTTAGAGACCAGGAAAAGAGCCAAACATCTTTGGAGCAAAAGTTTTTTTCTTTTGTCCATGTGGCCTTTGGAAGGGGAAGGTGGGAAAGGGAGTACAGAGTGGAGAAGCAGTGGTTCAGCTTCTCCCATTTTAGTTTTNGGCCATAATATTAGTCTCACAGAATTGGTTAAGGANGTGGGAAGTGAACAAAGAAGAGATGNGGCTGTCTTCATGATGCAGAGAGAAAAGATACTTGATGACACTCATAGGTGAAAAGCTTCTAAAGTCTCAAACGCTGTGCAAACTGTAGGCTAACAAAGATAATGATTTCTCACATCTTGCTGACATTCATTGAGCCAATGAATGCTGTCTTAAGAAATTCATTCATATTCTGACATGCA
>LZPO01087751.1:9806-19888 GCA_001675575.1 Neotoma lepida | reverse complement strand
CAAGGTAATGATAAGATTGATCAGTTACTAATAGGTAACATGCTAGAGGCCTCGGAATTTCATAAGGAACACTATGTAAATAGCAAAGGTTTGAAGAAGGATTTCTCCATCACTTGGCAACAAGCAAAGAATATTGTAAAAAAAAAAATGTCCTACTTGTTCTTTCTATAANCAAACTCCATTACCTGCAGGGAGCAATCCAAAAGGTGTACAAAGAAATGAAATTTGGCAGATGGATATGTTTCATTTCACAGAATTTGGAAGATTAAAGTATGTACACCATTCCATTGATACTTATTCATGATTTCAGTGGGCAACTCCTATGAGTTCCAGGCTGATTCTGTGATTACACACCTATTAGAAGTTATGGCCATCATGGGACTACCTGTACAAATAAAGACAGACAATGCCCCAGCAAATGTCTCCAGTAAAATGAGACAGTTTTTTGTTTATTATAACATAAAGCATGTTACAGGTATACCACACAATCCNACAGGCCAAGCAGTCATAGAAAGATCCAATCGAACTTTAAAGGATATGCTAAATAAACAGAAACAAGTAACAATGACTCTTAGAAATAGATTGAATTTTCTCAATGCTGATAAGAAAGGAACAACAGCTGTGGAGAGACATTGTACGACAGACAAAACTTCTGAGCTAAATCAACTAGTTTATTTCAAAGATGTGTTGATCACAGAATGGAAACCAGGATACGTCTTATATTGGGGAAGGGTTTTTGCTTTTTTTTCTGCAGGAGAAGAAAAGTTATGTGGATACCAACAAAATTAATAAAAATTCAATTTGAACAGGAGAAACCCCTGGATGAAGAGAAGTAAAAGCTTATCCACAGAGGTGACATCTCTAAAAGTTGTAAGAAAAACTTAACAAACAAGGGTTGGGGCAGGGTTCTGTTTTTGTCTTTACAGGATAATAGATATACCCATCTTCCAGAAATCATAAAGTCTTTGATAACCAGACATCTACAGCAGAAAGCAAGAATCTATTGGTACCAATCTATACGGGTAATATTTCACTGCCTAACATCAATATCTCTTTAACTCTAGAAAATTTATGATTCCAATTCAATTATATATCAAGCTGGCTTTGCAGTTGCAATTCATCTCCCTCCTTCTCTAAACCCAAGCGTATTGCTAAAAGAAAAAGTTAAGAGATTCTGTCTCATATCAGAAGAGCTGCCCTGTATGTAACAGAAGAAAACCAATAAAAAGGGACCATTGTCACCAAGATTCTATTTCTCTCCATGCTTGTACTTGATTTCTCTGAATTCTTTCTTACATGTTATGTCATCTTTAAATCCAAACTTTCCATTTTGTTATTAATAATGTTCAAGTTTTCCACAGTAAAAAGTTCTCCAATAGCAGTTTCTGAAGTTTCCAGAAGGAAGATGGGGCCCCACAACAATAACTCTACCCAGTCCAGAATGATGCATGGTACCTAGGAACATTACTCATGATCAGATTCAGACTGAAAACTCCTTAGTACAGTTCTAAGATGAGATGGTCCTTCACACTACATTCCTATTCAGAAACTCAATCTTATCCATTTTGCGACTACCTGCAGACTCTATGGATAGCCATATTGAGATCTAATAATCTAAGCTTTCTTACAGAACCCCACATTGATTATATCACCCCCTAAACAGCAGGAAGTAATCATAAGAAACGACACCCCTCTCCCAAATATTTCATTTTCTGAGGGTTATGAATGCATGGTTGTAGGGTTGGGGGTGGAACAATAAAATTTGAACTCAGTATTCTCTTTTAGAAAAGAAAAAGGGAAATGGGTAGGTATAGGATATTAAGGTAGATTATAGTATTTATGAGTAAACTAATTCAGTAAAATATCAGCCTTAGATAATTTGAACTGATATTGATTCTTGTATATTGATACAAATGCAAACTATCTTTATATTCCTATTTAAGATAATTTATATATTGATACATGTACAGGACTATATTTGTTGTAATGTACATATATTTCTACTTTCNTTTGAAATATTTTGTGTATTGATACAAATGTAAAATTGTATTTGTCATACTGTATGTATGTTATACCTCTGTTTAGGATATTTNTATATTGATATATATTTAGAATTATTGTTATATTGCATATTGCACTATATATACATTCAGACCTCTGTTGAAGCCATTTTGTGTATTGTCATAATCCTGAGGTCATTGTCCTTTTGATACATCTGTTTACAGATTATTTATCTTGTATGTGAAGCCCTAGTCCTTGAGTTATTTTAGTAGAGAAGACTTACTGAGTTATAGTCACTCATGCTTGTCATTTCTATAGTTATGTTAGTTAGGTTCTTCAGACTTACCAGAACATATGTCAGATGGATAGGTAGTCTTCAAACACTTCATAGACCTAGTCTTTAAATGCTTCATAGACCTAGAGAATATGGCATTTAAATGTTTTGATAACTAAGAGTTCTGTTGATGTGAGACACCATTGCTCCTGGCAGCACTGATCTGATCATGAGAGAATGTTGGGTTTCTGAGACATTCTTATTTGGAAGTTTGTCTTCTTCTTGGCACAAAAAAATGGCCTATTGGGCAAAGAACTGCCCTTGCCTCGACCACTGAGAGTATGAATACTGTCCCTTTGATATGAGCAGGACATAAGGCAAAGTGACTATTGAACTCTGCCAAGACAGAGTAAGATAGTCTTTCAAAAAACCNGCTTCTGAAAATNGTCTGATAGATACTCTAGGCCTGTAGCCAATTTGAATGCAGCAATGATACTGAGAAATTCTAGGTGACTGTCTAGGTTGCTAGCTGTCTCTGTCTACTCTGGCAAGATTCCTGAAATTTGAACTTTTTAAGTACTAGATTCAGGTTCTTCTGTAATGTGCCATTTTCCTATGCTCCAGACTTCTATGGATTTTAGTATTTTAGTATGTGTCTCTTGTTTGCTGTTGTTCATGTTGATTGTAGTTCCATCTTGTCTAGGTCATTATCCCTTATTCCTCCTGAGCAATATTTGATAATCCTCCTATTGTATATAGTTTTGTGTTAGGTTAGAACATTCTTATTTAGACAAAAGGAGGAGATTTAGTGGGTAGCTGTTCTAGTTTTGACCTGGAAGGACTACCTCTGTTGAGGCTTCTGGTAACTGCAATGCCTCCCCATGACCTGCCCCTGGGGTGGGGCTGAGATGGGAGCCTTCAAGACCAGAGATCCGGACATGACGGCTCTCTTGGTTCCTCATGATCCTGGATACAGGATGGCAGTCTGAGTCAGAGTTCTCCAGAGAAACAGGCTGCACTACACCTCACCTCTCCCAGATCCTGTAACCAACTCCTTTACTGGCTGTAAATTACCCCAAAATAAATCTCCTTTTAACTACATGGAATTGCCTTGTTAAATCCCCACTTTACCAATACTGTTCAAATTGTTCCACACAATAGAAACAGAAGAACATTACCAAACTCCTTTTATGAGGCTACAGTTACTCTGATACCCAAACCACACAAAGAGGCAACAAAGAGAATTACAGACTAATCTNCCTCATGAANACTGATGCAAAAATACTCAAGAAAATATTGGCAAACTGAATTCAAGAACACATCAAGAAATTACTGACCATGACCAAGTAGGCTTCATCCCAGGGATGCAAGGGTGGTTCAACATACGAAAATCTGTCAATGTAATACACCATATAAACAAACTGAAAGAAAAAAAAAAACTAATCATCTCTTAGATGCTGAAAAAGCCTTTAAAAAACTACAACACTCCTTCATGATAAAGGTCTTCGAGAGATCAGGAATACAAGGAACATATCTAAACATAATAAAGGCAATTTACAGCAAGCTGACAAATTAAATTGAGAGAAACTCAAAGTGATTCCACTAAAATCAGGAACAAGACAAGCCTGTCGACTCTCCATATTTATTCAATATAGTACTTGAAGTTCTAGCTAGAGCAATAAGACAACAAAAAGAGATCAAATGGATAGAAATTGGAAAGGAAGAAGTCAAACTTCTTCTGTCTGCAGATGATATGATAGTAAACATAAGTGACCCCAAAAATTCTACCAGGGAACTCCTACAACTGATAAAGACCTTCAGTAGTAATGTGGCAGGATACAAGATTAACTCAAAAATAAAAAATCAGCTCTCCCACATAGAAATGACACATGGGCTGAGAAAGAAATCAGAGAAACATCACCCTTTACAATAGCCACAAATAATATAAAATACCTTGGGGTAACTCTAACTAAGCATGTGAAAGGAATACCTGTATGACAAGAACTTTAAGTCTCTGAAGAAAGAAATTAAAGAAGATATCAGAAAATGGAATGATCTCCCATGCTCATAGATAGGTAGGATTAATATAGTAAAAATGACAATCTTACCAAAAGCAATCTACAGATTCAATGCAATCCCCATCAAAATTCCAACACAATTTTTCACAGACTTGGAAAGAACAATACTCAACTTCACATGGAAAAACAAAAACCCAGGATAGTTAAAACAATCCTGTACAATAAAACCAATGGAATTGAATTGAAGACCCTGACATTAATCCACACACCTATGAACACCTGATTTTTGACAAAGAAGCCAAAAATGTACAATGGAAAAAATAAAGCATCTTCAACAAATGGTGCTGGCATAGCTGGATGACAACATGTAGAAGATTAAAAATAGATCCATATCTATCACCATGCACAAAACACAAGTGCAAGTGGATCAAAGACCTCTATATAATACCAGTTACTCTGAACCTGATGAAGAGAAAGTAGGAAGTAGTCTTGAACGCATTAGCACAGGAGACCACTTCCTAAATATATCACCAGTAGCACAGACACTGAGAGCAACAATTAATAACTGGGACCTCCTGAAATTGAAAAGCTTCTGTAAGTCAAAGGACACAGTAAACAAGACAAAATGACAGCCTACAGAATGGGAAAAGATCTTCACCAACCCCATATCTGACAGAGGGCTGATCTCCAAAATACATAAAGAATTCAAGAAACTAGACATCAAAATACCAAACAATCCAATTAAAAAATAGGGTACAGAGCTAAACATAGAAGTCTCAAAACAACAATCTCAAATGACTAAAGGACATTTAAGGAATTGCTCAACATCTTTAGTCATCAGAGAAATGCAAATTTAAAAGATTCTGAAATACCATCTTACACCTGTCAGATTGGCTAAGATCAAAAACACTGAAAACAGCTTATGTTGGAGAGGATGTGGAGCAAGGGGAATACTCCTCCACTGTTTGTGGGAATGCAAACTTACAGAGCCATTTTGGAAATTAGTATGGGCAGTTTCTCAGAAAATTGGGAATCAATCTTCCTCAAGACCTAGCTATACCACTCTTGGGCATATCCCCAAGGAATGCTCAATCATACCGCAAGGACACATGCTCAACTACTTTCACAGCATCATTCTTCATAATAACCAGAACCTGGGAAAAACCTAGATGCCCCTCAAACAAAGAATGGAATAAGAAAATGTGGTACATAGACACAATGGTGTACTACTCAGCAGTGAAAAACAATGACATCATGAAATTTGCAGGTAAATGGATGGAATTAGAAAATATGATCCTGAGTGAGGTAACCCAGACTCAGAAGGATAAACATGGTATGTACACACTCATCAGTGGATACAAGGTGTAAAGCAAAGGATAACTGGACTACAACCCACAGTTCCAGAGAAGCTAGTTAACAAGGAGGACCCAAAGAGGAACTCTTGGATCACCCTTGGAAGAGGACATAGATAGGATCTCCAAGAGTAAACTGGGCATGAGGGGTGGACAATGGAGGGTAGGGAATGGGGGGTGAGAACATAAGGGAACAGAATGGTCGAGCTGGAGCAGGGATGGGGTGGGAGAGCAATGAAAGAGCTACCATAATAGAGGGAGACATCGTGAGGATAGGGAGAAACCGGGTGCTAGGGAAGTTCCCAGGATTTCCCAAGGATGACCCCAACTTAGACTATTAGCAATAGTGGAGAGGGTGCCTGAACTGGCTTACCTAAGTAAACAGATTGGTGAATACCCTAACTGTTATCACAGAGCCTTTCTTCAGTAACTGATGGAAGCAGATGCAGAAATGCACAGCCAACCATCAGGCTGAGATCCAGGAGTACAGTTGAAGAGAGAGAAGAGGGATTCTATGAACAAGGACATCAATATCACGGTGGGGAAACCTACAGAGACAACCAAACCAAATTAGTGGAAACTCATGAAATTTAGATTAATAGCTGTGGAGCCTGCATGGGACTGGACTAGGCCCTCTGCATAGCAAGACAGTTGTTTAGCTTGATGTGCTTAAGGGATCCCCTGGAAGTAGGATCAGAATCCATCCCTGGTACATGAGCAGGCATTTTGGAGCCCATTACCTATGATGGGACACCTCACACAGCCTTGAGGCACAAGGATGGGCTTGGACCTGCCTCTACTAAATGTACCTCCTCATGGGAGGCCTTACCTTCTTGTAGGAGGGAATGGCGGGTGGATTGGGAGGGGGAGGTTAGAGGTGTGGGAGGATGGAAGAAGGGAATCTTTGATTTGTATGTAAAATAAATTTTAAAAAAATTTAATAAAAAAAAAGAAAAACCCAGCCATAGCATTTAAACAACCAGGATGTTATTGGTAACCAAAAATTACAGTGGCTTTTTAACTTCAGAATTATGTTTACAATCTCTGGGTCATTTTCATTTCAAAAATCCCTAATGGTATTCTAACTTTCATTATTTNAACTAGAATTGATTTTTTCCTTTCATTGAAAATAGAATCACATAATATAATTGATTGAAGTTTCCTCTCCCCCTATTCCCCTCAATTCTTCCCTACCTCCCTTCCCATCTGGTTCCACACTCTTTCTATTTCTCACTTGAAAACAAATGGGCTTCTGAGGGATAATAATAAAATAGAATAACACATTAAATTAGACAAAACAAACAAACAGAAGAAAAAGAGTCAAAGAGAGAACATAAAAATCACAAACCCACACATCCTATAAAAACACTATACTGGAAGTCATAATATAATGCAAAGTGTAGGCCCTGTGCATGGTGCCTCAGTCTCCATGAGTTCATATGTGCTTTGATCCTGTTGATTTAGAAGGTCTTCTTTTCTTGGTGAAAATAAATAAATTTCAGTAACTGAGAAAAAATAAGGGTTAAGAACAAAAGATAGAGAGAAAGGAAGGAAAGAAGGAAGGAAGGAAGGAAAGAAAGAAGGAAAGAAGAAAGAAAGGAAGGAAACAAACTTAATTGAATTTACTCCTTCCTACATTTCCTTCAGACAGAGCTTCTTAGTAAACTGGGAGCTCATCATTTTTCAGCTGGACTGACTGATCAGCCATCCACCTGACTCTACTCTCCCCTCCCACTCAGGACTGAAGTTATAAGTGTACATCATCACTACCAGGTTTTAGGTGGGTGCTCTAAATCCTAACTCAGACCATCCCATCTATCTAGCAAGCATTCCTATATGCCAAGACATCTCCATGTATGTTTGCCTGTTCTCACTTCTTCCTTAGATTTCTTCACTTAGTTCCCACAAGTTCCCCTTGACCTTCCTTGCACTTTCTCTGTGAACTCATAGAACCAAGTTCACAACTCTGGTGACCTTTACTGACTTTCAAATAGTAGCATATAAGTATTTTAATCATCCACCTTAAATTCTATTCATATTACTCTCATCTCTCAATTCTTGATCAAAAGGCAATATTTAGGGCTGCAGAGGTGGCTCAGAGGTTAAGAGCATTGACTGTGCTTCCAGAGGTCCTGAGTTCAATTCCCAGCAACCACATGGTGGCTCACAACCATCTATAATGAGATCTGGTGCCCTCTTCTGCATGCATAATAAATAAATCTTTTTTTAAAAAGGCAATATTTAATATTTCCTCTAGAATAGCACAGATTCATAATCAGAAAACAACCAAATATCAGAATATTTTGTGCTTGTGTGTTATATTTTGAAGGAAGGGCTTGAGTGTGCTAGGTATGTTTGACCACTGCTCTGTATCTCCAGTCCTTCAGAAATCATTATTTCTCTGAAATCTGATTATTTCAGGAGACTACTTTTATGTCAACCTCTATGTGCATTCAGTAAGTTTGTGTTTATTTTGTCTTGATGCCAGTCTCAGTTCAAGGCTTTGTATTATGACAAGCAGTGACAACACAAAATGAAATCACAATCATCACCTAGCAAATATTTAAGTATACAAATTACACTATAATCAGTCAGTACATGTGAAATATTATCTTCACATGGTTGGTACCCTCAAGTGGATCCAAGAGAAAGGAAATCAGTGTCCTCTATTGACAGCAGCTGGTAGAAAAAGGCCATGGGAGCATACAGCAGGTGACAACTAGTGTTCAGAAAGTCAACCTATCAGAACCAAGGGTTCTGGTGGAGGAAACCATCATGCAAGGTGTTGTGGAATTACAGCCTTTTGAATGAATTGGCTGTTTCTTGTTGTAAACTTCTTGTGCAATAACAGCTATGATATCTTCCCATTACTATGCATTTTCATAAAATGTATCTATGCAATCTCATATTATGCCGGGAGCCAAAACCTGTATTGGTTATAATCAAGCCATCTTAGCTCAGGTCATTTTCAGTTTATAAATCAGTTTCTGTTTCTTGAATAACAGGTTATTTTCCAGAATTCTTGGTATGTGCCTTAGGCAAGTCCCAGCCCCTAGAAATAGCTTGGCATTTCCTTATCTTCTTGTCAGTTGAGGACGTCTGCTACCCTGACCTTTCTGAGAAAACATCTTGCAGTCAGGTTACCTAGCAACCTAACCACCCTGATCTACAACCTCAAGCACAAGTTCCTGCTTCACCTTACTATAAAGATGACTGGAAAAAATAAAACTTTGCAGCTTGATCAGAACCCTGTCTTGCTGTCATTCTTTGTGTCTCTTGTCCCTTTCATTTGTCATTCCCACTTCTAGGGTCTCAGTTGAAGACCCTGCTGGCCAGGGCAATATTACATCTCAATCTTATGAAAAAATGTATCTGTGAGTTGTCAGGAAGATGACTTTTCATTTAGCTATATAATCTCAATAGACAGAAAATATGCTAGGATATGCTTCATAGCCAGATCCATTGTCCCACAAGACTATAGACACTTAAATCCTGCTTTGTTCCTTTTGCTTAGACTAACACAGAAAATAATAATCTCTCCTCAGTTTAACACAAACTCCACACATTTAGCTCATTTTTACCTCAGAGCAAGTTCAAACTAGACTAAAGGCCTTTGTATATAATCATAAGTTTAAAACTTCAGTTATGCACAAGGTCAAAGTTGCAGGTTCCTCACCAAGACTACTAACACAAAACACGCTAGAAAAGCCTGCCAATTCTTCACTTGCCAAATCTGCTAATAAAAAGCTATGTCTAGAGTTTGTCATTCTGGGTACTGTGCCACTTNCCCCTCTGATCCTGAGACCTTGGAAGCTTGTGTTACCATCGTAATGGCTCTGCCCCTTATTGGCTATTCTAGGAATGTGCTATCACCTTGAGGGTTTTTGAAACTTTTCTCAGGATTACAAGTAGTCTCCTGTTGGAAATGTGAGAAGTCAGGCAAGAGAGGAACTAAGAATAGGAGGTTGAAAGAAAGCTGTAGATTTTTTTAGAGAAGCAGTAGAAGTAAGAGAAAACAGCAGAGAGATTCGAGGCAGAGAATTAGCTTTCATAAAACAATAAAGTGATGGACTGAAAGAGCAAAGTGTGTGTAGATTCATTTGATATCCCTCAGATTAGATACCTGCTGCTTGTAAGCACCTGCCCCGTTGACTGTGGGAGAAAAACCCTCGGGGTAGGTACCAGTTGGGCTTTTGTTAGTCTTCTTTAACTTACATCATATAATTNAGAGATTTATAGAGTGTTATACAGGATGGACCATTATAAAGTATTTATCATTTGTGGTGTCCAAAAATTCTCAAAAATGCCTAATACTTATAGGGCATCACTGTGAAGTTGTATTTCTGATGAATGTCAAGAGGCCTCACCTCTATACTTTTGAATTTTTAACTATCTACAACTTGTCTTTCTAGATGTTGTGGCTCAGTATTTCCGTAA
>LZPO01087750.1:41348-59175 GCA_001675575.1 Neotoma lepida | reverse complement strand
TTAACCCAATGAATGAATGGGTTTGACCATGTCTTGGCTTGGCTCAGTCTAGTTTGATTTGGTTTAAATACCCAATCATAACTTGGATATTTAGAGGTAAGTAATAAAGTGGGAATTAAATTAGCACCTGAAAATAGTGACCTTTTCTAAATACTAGAAAAGATCAAAAAGTGATTTCTTGAAACATAACTNGAGAGAAAACACTTGCTTCCTGTGAAACAATTTGGAAGCAAGAAGAGAACATTTGTAGTTGAGATTTAACATCATGGACTTCTGGGAAAGGAAAGACCAGCTAGTCTTGACTGACCTCCCAAGAAGTGTAATTTTGGAGTGGAGCCCAATGTTTTTCTTTTTTCTTAAGTAGAATCATTGCTCATTCATGGCATCTGGAAGATTCTGTGAGTTTGCACTTTAGGACTAGAACGACTGTGATTTTTAACTCCAGATGGTAGTTCCTTCCTGGCTTGAAATGGTTAGTTCTAAGCCCCAAGGCCAGGGAAAGTATAAAGTGTTGAGTTAGCCGAGGAAGGCAGAACATTCGCTGCAATGAAAGCAGTTTAAAGTAGACAGCTCACCATCTGTGAAAACCCTAATCTTATTGTGAGGACATTTTGGTAGATCCACTTCCTTCTCCTGGTTCTCCAGTGAAGGAGATGGTAGAGTTCTAGCTATGAGAAGGAACAAAGAAACGCAGGGGTTCTGGAGCTCTGGATGCAAGACCTCAAATTTACTTTCCTGCTACACCAAGGCCGATCAAGGCCAATTGAAAGGAACAGACTAGGGTAGTTTGTTCTGCAGGCAAGGATCCTACTTGAGGAAAGCTGGTCCATTTTGATACCGTGCAAACTGAGCAGAAGCTTGCTCTCCAAGCTTAAGCCTTAAGCAGAAGTACCAGATTCACGAGATGAGTGACATAGAGAGAACGGAACACAATTTTAAAGGGGAAAGGGGCTCAGATCCTGGTATCAGTCACACACCATATTTTCCTATAAGAACAAAGCCAATTGCACGGCACTATTTGGATTAGACTCAGCCAATTTATCAGTTAGGGTGTATGGGGACTTTCCTACTGTTTACTGTTAATTCTGAAACTAGAGATCTTCATCTGTCTTTTATTTTTACCANNTTCTCANGGAAAATTGCACTCTCCCCAAATGACATTATGGGAGTGGTAAGCATTGTGTTGAAATAGCAGTTTAGCCTGTTGCCCTTTGACGTCTGATTTATGGCCAGCATTTGTGTAAATGCCTGTGTATGTGTGTCTGTTTACACAGAACTGCATCGCCACCCACGAGTCCAATGGCATCGATATCATCACAGCCCTCATCCTCAATGACATCAACCCTCTGGGAAAGAAGCGGATGGACCTTGTGTTAGAACTGAAGGCAAGTGGAGACTGAGAGCTAGAGGTGGCAGCCTTCGGGAAAAGTGCATTTATGCTTTGCCTGGCATGTGACACAAGTCGGTATTGTGAAACTAAATACCAAAGACAGTTCTGCTTAACTGAACAAATGACCCATATTGCACATTCTGACCTAAAATGCAGAACTTTACTCTTTCCAAAGAAGGGCCTTGGGAGAGGGTACCAGCTTTTCAGTTAGGTCACCTAGGGAATGATGAGCTGTCACAAGAACTGAGAAATTCAAAAAGCATCCAAGAATGAAAAGCCTGAAATCTGAAATCCAGTGGGGTTTGGGAGGGAGAGGAGAAGTACCATTCCTCTATAGTTTCTGATCTTGCTGCTTTGGGGGGGAAGGGGCCAGCTGAAGAATGGTACAGCTAAGCCTTTCCAGTGTCAGCAGAGTCACCTTTTTCTGTTCTGTCATTGACTAGGCAGAAGGGTGGCTGATAATGTTGGCTTAAAATAAGAATGTGCCTATATAATCCTCTAATAAGTTCTTTGAATTGTTATGAATGGGAAACTGTAGCTGCCAATCCTGAAGCAACCCTAGCATTTAATGCCCTGTAAAAATAGTCTTATGGAGTTAAATGGTGACTTCAAGGTGCTTACTCTGTGGGGTTTACTAATTGACAGGCCATCCCTGAGGGTCTATGAGCCAGTCCCACAATCTCTTGCCCCTGTTTGGGGTTTCCAGAGGTTGTCAAAGACTCAAAATATCCAGTTCTGAGAACTGAACTTGCAGCCCCCCTGCTGTGTGATGCTGTTTGGGACTATGTTAGCAACTCCGAGCACGTTTCCTCTTCTGCTGTCCCACGTTAGGGCATGTTGAGATCCGTGCTCTCGCTACCCATAGGAGTAAATGCCTTCTCATGACTGTGAGGTAGGCTTGAACTACAGAGGTCAGCTGAAAAGCTCATCTGCATATACTGCATGAAGGGCAACAGATGAAAGCAAGGCCTTAGGAAGATATTAACACAGACTCCCCCAGAAGCTTCATGGTTAATTTTATTTTTTCTTTAGTATTTAGAACTGAGAGTCCAAAATCATGGTTGATTTGAGCATATGGTTTAAATGGAATTTTTTAACGCTGTTTTTTCCGTCTGATAAATACTTTATACTTGACTTGAATATCATTCAAGCTCTCATATGGCTACCATTTATCAGAAAGTACATGGTGAGCGTCTGAAATAGACTGAGACGTCCATGTGTTCCTGGTTGGCATTTCAGTGCCTTTTTCAATGAATTTAGCAGTCTGGGGATTGTGATAGAAATAGGTAAGAGTTAGCTACTGGACTGAACTTCTGTGACCGAGCTGGGNAGCAAAAATGTCTCTATTCCTGATCCCTAGAAGGAAAACACAAACTTTTGAGACCCATTTACAAAGAAGTATGTAAATTGCAGACCTGGGCCTTCAAATGAGATTAAGCCAAGAAATGCCAGCCGTGGACACATGGACATTGTTAATGTCATGGGAAGTTTGTGGAGGTTTCTTGGAGGTTGTGAAGTGTTCCTCTGGGCCACTTTTATTAACTAATAGCATATGTAATCACAATATTAGGAGATATGAAAGCTGATGGATTTTAAGACAGGGAAAAATTATATTTATTGCCTGTCATCTCTGGCCCACAATATCCAATAACAAAATATTTAANAGGAAAAAAAAGATTGTATCTGTACTGAACATGTATATACCTTTTCCCTTATTCTTACTCCCCAAACAGTATATATAGTCTGAGTGTTGACACAGCACTTATACCATGTCAGGTCTTACAAACAATATATAGATGAAGTAGATAAAAAAGATACATAGATTATATGCAAATGCTATTCCATTTTATATGAGGCTTGAGCATCTGAGATTCTGGGGACTATGGGGTCCCCTGTGGATACAGAACAAAGACCACACCCACCAGCACCCATTTGTAAATTGCTTATTGCCACTAGAACTGTTATGGGATTTACTAGCTGACAGACCATTCCTGGGGTGGGAGTGTGTCTTAATTACACTTCTGTCCAATCTCTTACCCCTGCTCTAGGGTTCCAGAGGTTGTCAAAGTTTCCAAAATGAAAATGCATGTCCTAACAAATACAGGCCTCTTAGACCCAAGTCAGCCTCTACACACATGCTCCTAAGGCCCCAAGGAGCACACCCTCCGCCTGTTGAAGATACTCTGGAATGTACTCAGCCATGGGGTGGATCTGTCTGTCCAGCCAGGATGCACACTCATGTCGGCAGCTAGGCACACATGTCCAGGCAGCTGCCCATATTTCTTTCCCTGGTTCTCTCCATTTAGAACAATGCTTCGAAGCTACTCCTGGCCATCATGGAAAGCAGACATGATAGTGAAAATGCAGAGAGGATTCTGTACAACATGAGGCCCAAGGAGCTGGTGAGTTGTGACTGATCCCTTGGCAGTGGCACCAAAGAACCTCAGAGCAAAAATTGAGACAGAATAAACGACCTGCTTCTTTGAGCTTCTGAAAAACATTTCCCAAATTAGAAGTATCAAGGATCATTTAATCCAGGCCTGTGGCTGGGTATGGCAATGTACATGGGGTGTTTCACCTTGTCCCATCAGCACAGACCACACATAGAGGCTTCCCTCCCCTTTGCTCGCTCACGGAGAANAGTGTGCAGTGGGTGAGTCTGGGTTCAGGTCCATAGCTGAGTGCTTTGACTGTGTCACCTTAGGTAGCTCTTTGAGCTCTCTGAACTGCACTGTCATGATCTATAAAAGAGAAGGTAACATGACTTACACTGAAGGGCTATTTTAAAGTTTAGAATACAAGTCACATCAATCCTTTAGCACAGTACCTGGCATGTAGTCCTTTATGAGTTGNGAGCCATTTTCTTCTCTTTACTCATTATTAGGCAAGTGTTCTACCACTGAGCTCCATCCCCAGCTCTTGGTTTTGGGTGTTATTGGGGGGTGGGGGTGGGCAGGAGCAGGAGTAGGAGGTTTAGACACAGTCCCATGTAGTTCAGGCTGGCCTCAAACTTACTGACTGTATAGCTGAGGCTGTCCCTGAACTGTGGGTCCTCCACCTCCCAAGTATTGAGGTTATGGGTTATGCACCACCATTCCCTGCCAGCCTCGGGTGTTTGAAATGATAACTTGCTATACCCCAACTGGCCTTAATCTCACAATCACTTTACTTCACACACTGGGATTACAGGTGAGTGTCACCACACATAGCCCCCTGCCACATCTTTTTAGGACTTACAAGTTCACACCTGTCCTTGGTGCCAGTAGTCTGAACAACAGAGGATTCTATTTTGAATGTTGATGTTTAGTTTTTGTTTTCTTAAAACATGACCTGGTTTCTTTTCAAAGAGCAACATTTATGATGGGCTGTGACGTCCATGTTGGGAGTTGGTGGTGTGAACTCTGAAAGGAGCAGTGTTCAAGGATGGGTGATATGAATTGAGTCTATTTGGACTTTGCNCCATGCAAATAAACTGTAACTGACAGATTTAAATGAGGGCATTAAAACCTTTCTGGCTCCCAGTGACCTGAATGTGCACTAGAGACCAGACCAAAGTCCCTTTATGTATTCCTTCAAATAAAAGTTCACAGAAGCCTGGCTCTTTGATCCCAGAGGTCAGGGAATGAGTTCTCAGGAGAGACAGGAGTCTCTGCAAGTTTACATAACAGCTTATGTAACTGGGGTAACCAGGTATCTAAGGGTCGTCACTATTTAGTATAGTCAGAATGGCCTTTGTATAGAACCCATTTCGGCTCTTATGAATCAAGAATGTGCCCTGGCTCTTCAAGACTGTCTTGGTCTTGCTATGGTTGCCACCAACTCCTGGGTTTCCCCCTGTGGTTAGAGAACATTATTCTGGATCATAGAAAGGGTCAAATCTTCTTGGAGTAAACAGAGTTCTAAGAAGACAAATCGAAAGAATGCTTAGATATCCAGAACACATCTGTGTGTGCACATATATGCATGCATATGCGTGCGTGCAGCTGTCTGTGAACTTTGCATATGTAACATGCTGGATTTGGTTTTAGAACTGCTGGGAAAACAAACCCAGAGAGCCAGGGTCTCATCTCCAAAGTGACATCTAGCAGCTGACCCACTGTCAGTACAGAATGTGTGGCTCTCTGCAGGCTTCACCTTGGATAATAAGAAAGTCCCAAATAATGGCTAGTGGCAATGAAGGAGGTACCCCCAGGCTGAAATAACTTCTGAATCATCAAAGGAAATGATTAATTCTTAGTATAGCTGAGCATATTTATTCTTAGTGTTTGAATTAATAAATTCTGAATGATATGTTTACTTAGGGAAGCTTGGCAGGGCCACCTCTGTGCATTGTGCTGAGTGCCAAGGGATAGCTTCAGATGTAAGCAGCCCCAGCCCCTGCACCCTGGGAACCAAAGTGAGTGAGAACAGTCAACAGGTAGTAAAATGCTCTAAGAAGTATACTACTAGGTTATGAGGAGTCCTAGAGTCAGACAGGCAGCTGTGAAGGGTAGTGNCCAAGTTCAAATCCTAGCTCATTAACCATGACCTTAGCAATGTTCTTTTATCTCTTTATTTCCGCCTCTATAAAGGAGTGGAAGTTTCTGAGACCTCATATAATGTTTGTGAGCATTGCACTTTAANAGACGTTAGCACACTCAACACAGTGTTTGACACAGCACAGGTTTTCAGCAGGTGACGATGGTTCATGAAGTTACCTTCCCATGGGGTAGGGTCTAAGAGACTTGGACTCAGAAAGTAGTTGTACTACTTTCCCAAAAGTTACACAGGTAGAGGCTCTCTTTTTCCACTGGGTTCTAGGATTCAGACTCAGGTCTTCAGGCTTGCATGGCAAAACCCTTTTAGCCAATGAACATATCTCACCAATCCTTTTTCCCACCGTCAAGGTGTTTTTATAACTTCTAAAGCAGAAGGATATGAACCAGCCACTGAATGTCAGTTGGTCCAAGTGGAGTGAATGAGCTTCTCTTCTCGGTGAACGTTGACTGATATTCACTGCCAGCATCATTATAACTAAGGAGTCAGGGGCTGTATCCAAGCCCGAGAGGATGAGATATAGTCCTTGGTGAGCCGTGTCTGCTCTATGAGTGGGGACTGCTGTCTAAGTGCTGTAGATGCCAGTCCTGCATGGGTCACCCCTGAGTCAGGAAATGTGTTCTCTTGTCCCTTCTCAAAGGTGGAAGTGATCAAGAAAGCCTACATGCAAGGTGAAGTGGAATTTGAGGATGGGGAAAATGGTGAGGATGGAGCTGCCTCCCCCAGGAATGTGGGCCACAACATCTACATACTTGCTCACCAGGTACAGCCCTCCTTCTCTTGCCTTTCTAGATACCACTAGCATTCTAAGCTGTCTGGGTACTGGCTCTTCCTGGAAAGCTTTCTCCTAGCACTGTTTGTACCCGTGTGAACATGGCTTGCAGGTGTGTTTGGCCACCTGCCTCGAGGGGCTGAATTCCAGAACTCTGCCATTTTCCCAGTGTGGTAGGTCAGGGCCTTGGAAATCCCCACGTTCTGTACACGCATCTACCCTTGAGTAGTCTGTGACACTGGGTGCTTTGTCTGGAGCCGTTGAAAAGGAGTCTTAGGCATTTTATAAATACTAATGAATCCCTCTTAGCAACGTAAAGAAATGAACTTGAGCCTCCTTGCCTATCACATTTGGGGATCTGTGGGAACNTGTCCTTAGAGTTTCCTTTTGTTTATCTTTCTGGGTGACAGTTTCTGCCCTGACACCAAAATGCCATATTTCATAATCTCTTCCCAAGTGGCTTGGTTTTTGAAGTTGCTTCTTCTTTGGGTATACTGGTGTGCCCTCAGCTTTTGGATGGGGATGGACAAGCTGTAGCCCAGCTAGGGGCTGACATGTCCTTTCCTTAGCCCCTTTTAAACTTGGGTACAGTACCNTGGTATAGCACAATGAAGGCCAGAGGCCTGAAGCTGCCAGGTCCCTGCCCCTGCATGTCTACTGAAGGATTTCAAACACTCCCTGTGTCCCACATCACCTCCATACCCAGCATCTAGCATCCGAAAGGGTTTCTGAATAGTCCCAGAATGGAGGCTTAATGGGGTGCACAGAAAACCTCATGTCCCTCCTGCCTGGCTTAAGAAATCAGAGAAAAAGGGGATCCTGCATGGGCATGAGCCATCCATTCTTTTATGCCAGACTCCCAAAATAGCCTCTTTGCAAAGTGGAGCTGAGCAGAAGGGAGCAAGCCTCTTGGTACTGTGGCCTTTGGCCTGCTGCTGGTCATTTTGCATTTTAAATTCAGAGTTAGAAAGGCTGTGGGTATAGCTTGTGGTAGAATGCTTGCCTGGCATGTACAAAGGCCTGTTGTGGTGATGTACACCTGTAAAACCAGAACTCGGGAGAAGAGGGGCAGGAAAATCTAGTTTAAGGTCATCCTCAGCTACCTAGCACGTTCGAGGTCAGCCTGAGATACATGAGACCCTGTCTCAAAGAAATAAACCTAGAGTTTAAAAGTAGCTCTTATAATCCTTGACAGCCATTTTCTCTTTGCTTGTGTTCTAGTTGGCTCGGCATAACAAAGAACTTCAAACCATGCTGAAACCGGGAGGCCAAGTGGATGGTGATGAAGCTTTAGAGTTCTATGCAAAGCACACAGCACAAATTGAGGTAAAACAAGCAAAAAACAAACAAACAAANAAAAAACAGTTAAGCTGTGAACAAGGAAAGCTCAGGCAGCAAGCCTGGACCTTCAGTGGATGGTACCCTGTATCAGGGTGGGCATGTTCTCACTGCTCTCAGCAATAAAAATGTNGGAGTTCTTCCTGTTTACTAGGTTCTTCCATTAGGTACTAGATCCAATGGTGGCCAAAAGTATCATGATTACTGCTTAGGGTCCATCTGAGGGAGACACACACTAATCAGATCCATACAGATTGAANTACAAATTCTAGCCAGCACCTAAAACAAGTGGGTAGGGCTGAGGAGATAGCTCAGTTGATAAAGCATTTGTCATGCNAGTGCAAGGACCCANGTCACCTCCCAGAACTCACATAAAAAATCCAGGTGTAGTGGCATGCACTATAATCCAGGTTCTGGGAAGGCAGAGTTCGGCAGATGACTGGGCTTTCTTGGTCTACTTGAAGAGCCATTAGTTAATAAGAGACCTTGCCTCCAAAAAGAGAGGGGTAATGGACAGGGGGGAAAGTGCCTGATAAATGATACCCAAGTTGACTCTGGCGTGTGTGTGTGTGTGTGTGTGTGTGTGTATTAGCACACACCTGCACATATGAACATATGAACATACACATGCCCAAAATCTAACAGAGGGACATGCTGTAGATTATAGTGACCCAGGAGGTCTGTTCTGAAGAAATGGCATCCCAATATAGGGTGAAAGAACACAGGACTGAAATGGGCAGTGCCCAGAGGGAGGAACTTTTCTGATCTCCACAAGGAAGACCGCAGGTAAGGGGTGCAGCTGGAGAAGGCGTGTATGGCCAGAATTGAGTGAGTCAGGGAGAAATGGCGCAAGATAAGGAGAGGAGGCAACACAGAGCATCCAAAGCTTTCACACTCCTGGGAAGAAGTCTGCACTTTATCCTCAGGGCATTGGAACAGCTAGCATTTCACCCACGGAGCCCCACCATCCTCTATGCATTTTACACAGGACAAAACACTCTCACTGACCTTCTGAAGTGTGTGGCATCACATCTGTGGCAAATGGAGGAGCTCTTCAATAAGGCTCAGTGAGGATGCATCCTTCTGGAGCTCTCAGTGTCNCAGCTGGAGTTTTAGTCCCAGGCTGTATGACTCCTGCGTATGGGGTGTAGCACTTCATGTCACCTGCATTGTCTCTTAGCATCTGAAAGGAAACATGTCTGGTTCCAAGATCTAGGTAGACAGGATGTTGTACCTTGTTTTGCTAATGAATTTAGTATCAGTATCAGGAGATATTTGGAAGACTTAAGAGACTCGTTGGACAGAATAACACATTCAGAATGTGACTTCTCAGGAGTCTGTTCTTNCCTGCTGTCGCAACTCTCCAGGTCGTCCCAATGAAATGCTTCACTGACCAGCTCGTCAGCCATGCCAAATGTATGTGAACACATAGTCCTCATTTATTGATCATGGCCAGAAGCTTGGCCAGCTCTGTCCTCTGCATCCTTTAGGAGACAAGCTTGGCAGTACAGAATGTTAAAGTTGAATAGAATCTGGAGGTATCATCCAACTCTTTGGCCCAGNTGGGAAGAGACTGGAATCTGATAAATTCTCTTACTACTAGAGGTAGAGAAGGAATGCTGTTCTGTCTCCTGAGTCCCACTGCTAAACCTGCTTAAACAATGAAAATTTAAAAACTGTTACTAGCCTCCAAATCCTGCCCTTGGCTGGCCAGGACCCTCCCTTTGATTCCCTCGAGGGTTATGTATGCAGGCTGGGCTACTGTGTCATAGCTGCTTGGGGCTTTGCTAGCATACTCTGGAGTCTTCACAATTCAGCCATAGAATGGAATTCCTGCCAGAGGTCTTCCTCTCCGCTCCCTTTGCCTCCTGAAGCCTGCTACACATCTCTTTTGTATGTAGGTGAGTGAAGAAACAGTCCTGGATGTTGTCTGTGTGAAGCAGATGGTCACTTCATAGCACATATTTGGAACAGGTCNTTGAGCCTGTGTCCCTGGCAGGCTCTAGGTGCTACCACGCACTACACTTACAGTTTAACCAGGCTGACTTTGAAACAAAACCATTCTGACAACAGAATGATTCCAAAGCCCCCCAAACCTGAGCTCCAGCTAGATTCAGGAGGCGCTAGTGTAGAGACCATGTTCCTGTGTTGTTCCTGAGTCAGAGCTGTGAGAACCTGCCTGACCTCCAGAAGTTTCCCACCACAACTGGGCCTGAGTCACCTCTCTTGCCCCATCAGGGAACAAAGGTATTGAGAGAGGGAACAAGCTCTTCCTGTCAAGGGCGTCAGCCTGGGCTTCACCTGTCCTCCTCAGTCTCTGGGGAAGAATAAAGGAAGNCCAAGAGGGTATGTCTCTGGTGTACTACAGCCCATGGCCCTTTAAACTCGATCCTTGAAACTGTGACTAATTGGAATCAGACTACTCTGGAGACGAAGCCCAACTAGGACGAGCATGGAGGAACCCTGCAGGCATCCACCCCTGGAGGCCCACAAAGCCAGTTAAGGAACACTGTTACCCTCTTAGAGGCAATGGGCATATTGGTTCATGTATCACACATTCTGGACATTATGGCAAGATGTAGGTTGTTGNGAATGTGATATAAAAGCAAAGGTCTGTTCTAAAAGTCCCTATGTAGGGATAACCCAGGTTTTGCTATCTGAGAAGAGATAGTGGATTGAGGCTTATACTGTGACCCAGCATTGCCCTATCTAGTATAATAGCCATCAAGCCATGTCTGTTGAATCAAAATTAGTTGCAAGTAGTTATTCTGTTGCTAATTTGCAGTAACTGCATGTGCCTAGTGTTCAGTGGCCTCTGTGACTAGTGCCTGTCCTCTTGGACCACAGGAAGAACAGCCCCATCACTATAAAAAGTTCCATTATACAGTACCAGCCTCAGCTGAATGTCCTAACAAAACACAGTATAAATTTTTCCAGATGAACATTGATCATATTTAAAGGAAAAGGAAGAATGGATTTCCCACCTGCTAATTTTCATCAACTAATTTTTACTCCATACAATATCATTGTCAGTTGCTACTGGGAGTTTTAGTCAGGTTGAACTGGTTAGCTTGTGAAATTGTGCTGGTTGTCCAGACAAACACTTGAGCAGTGTCTAGTCAAAGTGGTACGTTGTTTGTCTACAATCTCAAAACAGAATCATTTNAAAGGACCTTAGGAGTGTGTAGAGTGTAATGGTTACAGTTTTATGATTCTAGTGATTTAAAAAGAGAAAGATAAATATTCCATATTGTAGTCAGTATTTTAAAGTGGAGAAGTATTAAGATTATAGGGAGAAAGTTGGTAATACTTAAATGAATGGAGTATGAAGTTAGACGAATTCTTATGGACTTGAAAAAACTTTCATGTCTGGTATGTACATGCACAAAAGCACAGACACACACGCGCACCTACAGACACAGAGACATCCCAACCAGGGGCTTTCAAATCAGACAGATTCACATTGTTCTGAGCCTCGAACCCTGAATTCACTGCCAATAGCAAAGCAAAAGAGTCTTTGTAAAAAGCTCTGGGAATAACTGCTTACCCTCCATTTATTTTAACCCTAGATTGTCAGACTGGACCGAACAATGGAACAGATTGTCTTCCCTGTGCCCAGCATCTGTGAATTCCTGACTAAGGAATCAAAACTTCGAATATACTACACCACAGAGAGGGATGAGCAAGGCAGCAAGATCAATGACTTCTTCCTGCGCTCCGAGGACCTCTTTAATGAAATGAACTGGCAGAAGAAACTTCGAGGTGAGTNGTAGTGCCTGGACATGTTCTAGAAACGTGCAGCTCTGGGGCTTCACACTTGGCCTAGGTAGAAGCCATTCAAGAGCGGTTGGTGATGTTGTTCCCCTCTGTTCCCCTCTGAATACAGAGAATTTGGGTATTTCAATATATGGGCCCAATCTAAGGGCTCTAAATGGGCTGTGTTCATGCAGCATTTTAATTGATTGGCCCAGGGGGCTTCATGAATGACTTGGAGTGCCTGTTTGGGTGTTTCCCTGTGGAAACTAACTAGACAACAGAAAAGGCCAGGCCGTTTCCTTCACAGGATGGTTCCCTTGGGCTGAGAATGCAGACTGGCACACCTGTTCCTGAGACTCTTCTGTTTTCCCTCGGATGGAGGAGTAGCTCAGGTTTAAAACTCCCAGTCATTTTACAGGCAGTGCAATTGTTTGCCGAGTAAGATGCAGCATTGCTCACCAGCAGTTCCCATGGTAAAGCCCAGCCAAGTCAAATGGAGATTACTCGTCTAAGGCACATTTATAGCTCTCCACCCGGAGGGCTTCGTGGTTCCCAGTTTTCATTAGGTTTTTAATGTGATCCTTCAGCACCAGCAGTGTGCTTAGCATCAGCTGTTGTGACCAACTTTGAAAGGATCGTGCTTTATTTGTGTGTGTGTGTGAGTTGGGAGCCAGGGTTATTTGTTTGTTTTAATTCAGAACTCTGAAGTCAAGCTCCAGTTGAGATCTTTAAGGCTCTTTGCAGGGTGCGGCTGGAATAGGGGAGAGCTGTGTCAGAGATCCGTTTCCGGGACTTGTGCTATCTCTGGTCCCTGCCAGTCTGAGCAGAGCCAGGCCTGCTTTCCTTACCAGGCTTGCCATGTGTGCCTTCCTCCTCATTGCCCTCCACCCCTGGAGTCACACGTGGCATCGAGTTGTGCAATCCAGAGTAGTAGTGGGTCCTCAGCCCCAAAGAGGGGGAGGAGAGCAGGCGGCTTAACTGTTCCTAGGCCTCAGCCATCCAGTGGACAGGAAAGATTCATTTACCCCAGGACAGTAAAGATTCATTGTTCCAAGATTTTTCTTGAAGTGCAGCTAGTGCCTTCTCCTATTTCAGGCCTTCTGTTTTTGAAAAATAGTGTTTGTTTTAGGGACGTTTGAGAACAACTATGCTTGTCATCTGAAAATTTTTTAATTGGCTTCAAAGCTATCTACTAAGAGAAAAATGGAAAATAATAAGTGAATTAAACATTTCAAGTACTTAGGAAGGGGAGAGATGCACTCATTAGAAGCTGCATTAAAATGAAACACACTTCTTTTTACTAAGTCGCTTACTGGTGTGATAGGAAATTGGTAGCCAGTTCACCCTCAGTGTCTATTTGGCTACTGATATTAGTGTTTTATAGTGTTAAGAAATCAGTATGGAACTGGAGAGATGGGTCAGCGGTTAAGAGCACTGGCTGCTCTTGCAGAGGAGCTGAGTTCACTTCCTGGCACCTGCCTGGCCAATCACAACCCTCTGTAACTCCAGTTCCAGGAGGTCTAACAGCCTCCTTTGGCCTCTGTGAGTACCAGGCACATACACACATGCAAGATAAACATTCATACACATAAAATAAAGATAAAATAAATCTGGTTTTTAGAAGAAATTAGTTTTATCTTCTGTAAGAATTTGCTCTGCAGAAACCCTTTCCTGCTTTATTCTTGAAACACACACACACACACACACACACACACACACCCTTCTGTGTGCACACATTCTTCTTGGGCCATCCCTTTCTGACATCTGAAGATCATGTCTGGTGAAGAGAAGACTCCAGGCTGTGGCAGCTAGATGACAGAGCAGAGGAGGCTCAGATAAAGCTGCTTATGCTGACCATGTCTTGCTGGGAATTGTNCCTCATGCTTGTCACATTAGAGGTGGGAAATGCTGTTTATGTGGAGTCCTAAGCCATCCAGAAAAGCCCAGTTTCTTTAAAGCAAACAACCAGGAACCAGTGTGACCAAGACATGCCCTGGATGCAGTTATTTCAATAGCTTTGGCTGTTCTGGGAGCTGGCATTCTACCTTTTTGCTGTTGTGTGGCAAGTATATCAATCCAGCTAAATTACAGACCTTAGTAAAAGCAAACATGCTGCAAGGTACAGTGGGGGGTTAGCAATGTGTGTATTTCTTCCTGTGGGAACAAACGATCTGTAAGGAGACAGACAGCACAAGCATATTTTTAAGTGGCTACAATACAAAGCTGATTGTGACCAGGGCTATAATCAAGCAATGACAGGTTACAGAAGTATGGGAAATGACAACTTGAAAGAAGAAGAGGGATCATGGTGACATCTAACAAGTAGGCAGACACAGCCTAAAAGATTGGGGTGAGGGGTATGTTCCATTGTCTGCTGCCGCTGTAACAAACTGCCCGAGCTCCATGCTTACAACAACGTAAATGTACTATCTGGAAGGCAGAAATCTGTTAAGGTTCTCACGGAGTTAACTCAAGGTATGGGTAGGATGTGATCATGTGTTCCTCCAGCATTTTAAAATTCCTAAAAGCTGCCTCTATTTTGGGGTTATGAGCCTTTCTCCATCTTCAAAGCCAGCAATGTCGAGGAGAGCCTTTTCCACGCTGTATCCCTCTGACTGAGTCTCTGCCGCCTCCTTTTACTTAAAAGACTTTGTAAGTCTCTTTTGTCATGTAACATAACACATTCACAAGCTGAAGATTCAGGTTTGGGACATTTGATTGGGCATTATTTTGCTTACCATAGAAGGTATGTTAATTGCTTTAATCATCGCTAAAACACAGTGGCTTCAAACAACAAATACTCATTTTCTTATAGTTTCCTGTGGTCAGGAGTTTGAGATTAGCTTAGCTGGATAGTTATGGCATAGGGTCTTTCATTAGGTAGCCACTGAGATACCATCCAGGACTATTGTCATCTGAGCCCTTGATGAATACACCTCTTGTGGCTCTCTAGCAGCTCTGGAATCAGGAGATTCCTTTCTTCTGCACATAGACCTTTCCATGAGTCTCACATGTCCTCATGACACAACAGTTGCTTTCCTTAGAGTAAATGACTGAAGAGCGAGTGTCTTCAGAGACTTCAGAGAAAGCCACAGAGATTTTATGATCTCCTTGCACCTAGATAAATAACTATTTGAGCTACAGGACTGATTATTTATTTGTTCAGAATCAAAATGAGAGTATAGAAATGTTAGCTTTGTGAAATTAGATACATTTATAAACTGTATGCCCTAGTTCAAGGCCATTTATTGCAGTTATACTGAAGGGGACATGTTCCCATGCAGGGAATTCTGGCTTCCATGGACCATCACAGATTTCTGCTAGCTTCTTATATTTTTCCTGGACTTCTTATGAATGAATGGACCTCTTGATGAATACATGGGATGCCATCAGTTTCCCTGAACCTGTCACTCATATTCAGCAGTTATCAGCTTTCTGCCATTAATCTCTCCAGTTCTTTTCCTATTTTTGTTATGTATATCAGAAGTGGACATCAGTCCCCAAAGAAGTGCCAGTGGCTGTTACAGCCAGACCAGATGAATTCTCATTTCTAGTTTGCTTCAGCAGACTGGGGATGTGGCTCAGTTATTCACTGCTTGCCTAGCATGCGTGAAGCCCTGTGTTTGATCCTCAGCACCATATAAAACCTAGGCATAGTGGTGCACAACAATCATCCCTACATCAGTGAAGAAGAGTCAGGAGGATAAGAAGTTTGAGGACATCCTAAGCTGCATAGCTGGTTTGAGGCTAGCCTAGACTACATGAGAGACCCTGTCTCAAAAAGTATCTTCTTTTTGTTTCAGCAATTAATTTACAAAATAATCAATTGCTACCTGAAAGTTGACTGGATTCAGTCAGCTCTATTGAGTGGTGACATTCGCCATCTGTCTTTACCCCTTTCACTGGCTTCAGATGATCACTAATTGGGGAAATGAGATCGCCAATACTTCTTCCAACTTCTGAGCATTGGTTTCTCTTGTTTTTTAAAATGAAGAATTTCAAACTAGATGATTGCTCATAGCTCTGTAACTCAACAGTTTTGAAACATTGCCTGTGACCAAGTTCCAACATGATATCAACAATTACTAAATTACACAGAGACCTCTTTAATTGTTCCAAAACTTTCTTTGGATGGAAGTTTCCAAAGGCTTGGCTGCTGTTGCAGGCATCATTATAGGGTCATTGTACTTGTCATTGGCTGCTGTCCTAAAGTTAAATGAAGATTTCATTGATAGGGAGGTGGTTCATGAGAGAGATCCTGGCTCACATACCCTGTGCTTTGCTCTGGAGGGGAATGATGTCTAAAGAGAACTATCTTGTGGAAGCTGTCTCCTGCATGGCCACTTCAGTTCCTTCTATGACTTGTATGGCATGGAATCATCAGTCAGAAGCAATGGCTTAAGAAGGTGGCAATGTGCAAAGTGTCCCCTGCCCCCTTTGTGATAGCTTTGTCACATATCCTTTCTCTCCTGGAGCCAATGGTAATGTGAGCTCCACTGCTGACCATGATCAGCCACCTGCTGTCCCCAGTTCCTTGGTTTTGAGATTAACTGTACCATTTGAGGGAAATGGCAAGTGACCCAATGGTGAGAAGGGGTAATTGTTCTGCACTGGGGAATTAATAGAGTGTTTTAAGCCAAGAAAATGGTACCAGGCCCAGTCAGAGGCTCAGCTGGGCCAACTCTGAATGTTCTGTCTTCCTGACATTTCTAAAAGGCTAATTGAATTCTTGGGTCTCTCTGAGAATCTCATCTGGTACTGGAGGTCTGGGGAGAACCAGAATCATGGTGTGTGAACTCTGGATAACCCTCAGATTCCATAACTGGGGGAGCTGATTGGGGCATGCAGGACTTTGAGCCAGCCCCGCCTTTGCCCTTCTCTTCTTCCTTGTACCCCAATGTATCTTCTGTTAGTGAGTTCTCCGATGACCCNATGTCACATCACTGTGTGCCAGCTTTGAAACAAGTTATCATTCTTACTGTTGAGGTCAAAACTGGGAACAAAAGTGGACTTGTCGGTCGGGGTCTAGTAGGAGGAAGGGCCATGCCAAGCTCTAGCACTCTGACTTGTCATCATCAACAACCTCACAGACTTCATCTGTTTCCACAGCCCAGCCTGTCTTGTACTGGTGTGCCCGAAACATGTCTTTCTGGAGCAGCATTTCCTTCAACCTGGCCGTCCTAATGAACCTGCTGGTGGCATTTTTCTACCCATTTAAAGGAGTGCGGGGAGGTAACCATATCTTTATTCTTTTGAGACACAGTCTTGCTGTATACTACAAGCTAGCCTGGAACCCACGATCCTCCTCTCCTCTTCAGCCTTCTGGTGACAGGCTATCTTACTTAAGATTTCTATTGCTGGGATAAAACAGCATGACCAAAAGCAACTTGGAGAGGAAAGGGTTTTTGCGGCTTACACTTCCACATCACAGTCCATCAAAGGAAATCAGAGCAGAAACCTGGAGGCAGGAACCGAATGAAGCAGAGGCCATGGAAGAGTGTTGCCTACTGTCTTGCTCCTCTTGGCTTGCTCAGCCTACTTTTTGATTTTGCTAACAGAACTTTTGGGGAGAAATACAGACTTGTACTTCATGTTGAGATATTCTTTTCTTAAGTAAATTAAATACTAGGTAATCCCATTGGCATTCAGGTTAAAGATAAAATATTATTAAAATAGTATTTATAAAAAGAAGAAGAAAAAATACTCTAAAGTCTGAGAATTCTAATTGTGAGCACCCAGTCAGAGGTGGGGACACTTTGACAGTTAAGGTTCCCTCTTCTCAAATTATTCTAGCTTGTGTCAAATTGTTTTATGTCAAATTGACATAAAACGAGCCAGCACATAGGCATATCCTACCATGCCTGGCTCAGTATCTTTAATTTCAAGGAAACAGCTGATGACAACAGGAAAGCTATAACTTGGGTCTTAAATTCTATCACTGAAACCATTGGTGCCATTTAGGGTCCTAGTTACCCATTTCCAGATAAGATGAAATAGTAGCTTTTACCCAAGATTTTGTTTTAAATCAAACTTAA
>LZPO01087750.1:0-38363 GCA_001675575.1 Neotoma lepida | reverse complement strand
TTAAACATTTATGAAAATGAAAGGTAAGCCAGAGAATGGGAGAAAATATTTCCAAAGAATATACCTGAATATATCAGGACTTGTATGCAGAATATGAGCACATAAAACACTGTAATAGAAAGAATGCCCTAGTAAAAGAATAGGCAGGGTATTTGTTCAAATAAATAACAAAAGAAGATCTAAGAATGACCAGTAGGAACATGAGAAGATAGCCAGCATCATAAGTTGTCAGTCAAGTACAAATTAGAACAACAGTGGTATATTTCTACAGACCTGCTAGAATGGCTAAATTACAAAAGACTGTCAATATCAAGGGCTAATGAAAGGCAAAAAGATGCAGTTGCACATTATATGTAAGAGCCAACAGTCTGCTTCCCTGTGTTTATCCAAAAGAAACGACAGCATCAATTCCACTCCAAGGTGAGCACTTGAATGTTCTAGTAGCATCATTCTGAATATCTCCACACTGAGATGACCACAACTATCCATTCATTTATTGGGTGAATAAATAAATTGTGGTACATCCATAGTAACTCGGCAATAAAAACAATGAAGTAGGAGTAACCAGCCTGATTCTTAAACACTAATTAGTCATACATGAAAGACTACCTACTAATACAATTCTTTCTCCATTTTCATGAGAAATGCAAGATTATAGTAACAGAAAGCACACTCATGATAGCCTTGGGGTAGGGATGGGGAAATCTGTCAGGGTGCTCATGTTTGTCAGGGTGAGCACATTCTGTGTCTGGATTGTGCTGACAACATCCTGTGATGGTCATATGACTACAAACTGCCAAAATTCTTGGTCTGTGCTTACAGTGAGTTCTTTTTTAATAGTAGCTAAAGACTATTAACATTAGAGACATGTAACTTCTAGCCATTTGCTATATCACTTTGGAGAAAATACATAAAAACTAGATTACCTTTAAAGTAGAGATACTGCACCAACACCATAGGTTAATAGAGGGGATTGAATAAATAATAATTAATGAGGACAGGAGAGAGAATATGATGCCTGACAGTTGTTAAATTGCACAAAATGGTACATATGCCCCCAGAATCCACATTTGAGTTTGCATAAACCTTATGTGCCTTTGTGCCCATTTCTTTTTCTTTATTTTTTTTAAATTTTCTGTGTATGTGGTATGTGTGGTCACATGTGTGTGAGCACTTGTGTATACATATGTGTGTAGGGGCCCAAGATTAATACTGAATGTCTTCCTTGATCATTCTCCACTTTGTATATTAAGGCAAGGTCTCTCACTTGAGCCTAGCTTGTCTACCCAGGGAGCTTGCTTGGAGGATTCCCTGTCTCCACCTCCCACTCACTGGGTTTGCAGGAGAGCCACACCCACCCAACATTAACATGGATACTGGAGATCTGAACTGCCACTTTGTGCCCATTTTTAACCAGCTTTTCCTTCTCAAGGATACCGAAAGTGAAAAAAGGCAAGTGGCTGGCTCTAGGGGGACAGTTGTTGAAGAGAAAGTGCCTCGGGGTGGGTGTGACTTAGCTGGAAAAAGAGCAGCCACCTGCACAGTTACCTCTTCTTGGCCATTCTAAAGAGGAAAATCTCCTTTACATAAGTGTCCTGAATCATGTGGCACTGCTTGTTTACATCCGAGGGAGACTCAAAATGTGACAGCATTTGCAATAGGGGTGTTTTATTTTTTTTTAATGAGTGTTTTACAGAACTGTATTTTTAGCCATGTTGGCTCATGTTATGTAACCAAGACATCTCGTGGGACACTCTAAATAGAACCTGAAATAGCAAGAGATGACAAAAACTGGTAGAAGCTCGTTGACTGCAGGGGTAATCTAACCGTAGATGATGCTCAGGAGCCAGAAGTTGCCTTCCTCCTTCCCATGAGGAAATCAGGTTGAGCCATGGAATCTGTAGCTTTCCTTTGCATATTTTTAATATTTCTATAAGCTTAGGCTTCCAGTTCCTCCATCCCCAGGAGTGAATTATGACCTGCGCATCGTTTTTATTTGTTGAATAAGTATCTGGTATCTCCTCTGTGCCAGGTACTTTTCTCAAGAAACTTGGAGTCTAGATAGAAGACAGACAGACAAGTAAAATGATGGTTACAAAATAGCAGCGTTTGCAGCTAGGGAGATGGCTCAGTGGTTAAGTGTACTGGCTGCTCTTCCAGAGGACTTGGGTTCAATTCCCAGAACCCAAATAGCAGTTTACAACTGTCTGTAATCTAGTGCCAAGTAATCTGATACCCTCACACATACACACAGGCAGGCAAAATACCAGTGCACATAAAAATAAATAAATCTTTAAAAAGGAAGGAAGGAAAGAGAGAAAAGAAAAGAAATGAGCAGCATTTGAGCCAGGAATGTAGCTCAGTAGGTAGAGAGCTGCCCTAGCATACCAGGCCCCTAGAAATGACCAGGAAGTATGGGGAGGAGAACAGTTTGCCTGCTCTTTGTGAGTAGGAATGACTTACCAAAACTGATACTATCTCATCTAAACCCAAAATTGGTACTATCTCAACTAAACCCAAGAGACACAGGAGGACCAGAGAATTTTCCAGGCAGAAGAAATATGAATGATGGCTTGGAAGTCTTAAAAGCATTGAAACTTTGAGAATTTGAGGTGAAAATCAGAACCACACAGTTTAAAGAGGTGACTGAAGAAAATGTCATCAGACCTCCCTTCATCTGTCACCTAGATGCCATGAAAGCACAAATTCCAAAGAACTCTGTTTTGTCTTTCCAGGAACATTAGAGCCACACTGGTCAGGCCTCCTGTGGACAGCCATGCTCATTTCTCTGGCAATCGTCATTGCTCTGCCCAAGCCCCACGGCATCCGGGCCTTAATTGCTTCCACAATCCTACGATTGATTTTTTCAGTTGGGTTACAACCTACGCTGTTTCTTCTGGGAGCTTTCAATGTAAGTATGAATCGCTTTATAGCGCAATTATTGTTTGTGAGTTAATAGGGATGTTTTCCATTTGGTCCCTAGCATCTTGACCTGTGTTTTCAATCCAGAAGAAAAAAAAAAAAAAAGGTTGTTAGATTGGCATCTTCCTTTGACCTCTTCAGGGTAAATTGAGTCTCCAAGGGCATCATTTGGGCCTCAACAGGCTCTTTCCTTGGAAGTAGCCCTCTCAAGAACTAGTCAGTAATAGTGGCAGCAGAGGAAGTTTAAGTTGGCTTGGCCAGTCAGGCCAAAGGTTTGTTTGGGCCATAGGTTTTTAGCCAGTAAGTCAAATGATCAAATATTAACATAGCACTCACTTCTCAAAGGTTCACCTAGAAAAGAGGAGAGAGGTTATAGGAACTGTTCAAAAAAACAGATGGAGGTAGTGGGGAGAGAAGAAGAGAAGTAAGGATCACTGTTTAGATGTCAGTGGAACACATGGGAATGTGGTCATTATAGTTGAAGGGATTCCAAGGGTCCCTAGGAAATGGTGATGGCTGATGGAAGGCTCTAGGTGGCACAGGACTCTTGGTGGAAGAAAAGAGAAAATTCAGACATGAAAGGTATCATGGGAATCTAAAAGTACTTTGGTTTGGGTTTCTATTCTAAGCATATAAGGAAGCTGAGGTGGCTGTACAGAAATGAAAGTGTCAGAAGAATAAGGGTAATACATAACCATGTCTAGGGATTCAGATGGTAAAAGCAGCAAGGATTCTGGCAAGATGAGCTGAGAGAAAGCATTAATATTGAAATTGTGAGTGTTGTTGATTTGGTTTTGGCTTTGAGACAGTCTTGCTGTATAGCCAAGGCTAGTCTTGAACTTTCTATGTAGCCCAGGCTGGTCTTAAATTCACTATGTAGCCCATCCTGGCCTCAAACTCATGATCTTCCTGCCTCAGCCTTCCAGCATTATAAGATTACAGGTGTCTGCCACCACACCCTATAAAATTCTGCCTTAAAGTATATGAAAGGTGAGTCCAGGAAGTGCAAGACTCAGAAAAGCATTTTGCACATTCTAGGCCCCATAGACCGAAGTGCAGCAATGGACAGGAGGCCTGTGTTTGGGTGGGGACTAATCCTGGAACACTGAACTCTAGGAGAAATCCGCCTGGAACACTGAACTCTAGGAGAAATCCGTTGGACCTCATCTTCCAGGTCCACATCTATTTTCACAACATCAATCCATGGTGGAAAATGTTAGGTGTAAAATTTTAAAAAAAGGTTCAATGGCAAAATCCATACAGGAAGTACTGGGTTCAACAAAATGAGAAGTGTTGTGATTTTTAAGATTTGTCCGAGACCTATAGAAATCATCATGAATCTCTGAGGAAGAGAACCTGCATAGTTGTGTTTCCAAAATGCTTTAATCTGTAGTTTTGTCGATGTGTCAGTTGGGAATAATTTTATACGGAATAAAAGCTGGGAGCCTCTGTTCACCTTGGTAGGAAATGCTTGCAGTGTTCTGAGCCAAGATGATTTGTACAAAGGCATTCTAGAAAATTCATTCATCCGTGTTATGTAGACTGGGGTGGGAGGTACTGTAGGCAGGGAGGCCTTTCGGGGCTCTGGCGGTGCTTTTGATCAGGTGTGGTAAGGCTGAGTCATAGTGTAGACATAAGAAACAAGGTACAGGTGTCACAGGGGTGAAGGAAAGAACATCACAGGATAGGCAAAAAGGCAGAGCCATATACTTGACAAACTATGGCAAGGTCCTTTTCTTCAAGCAATGAAGCATTGCTGTCTTGATGGGGTGGGCAATAAAAGGGCCAAATTTATTGTATGTATTAGTTGCTTTTCTGTTGCTGTGACAAAACACTATAACCATGGCAACTTATAAAGCATTGGATTGGGCTTATGATTTCAGAAAGTTGGAGTCCATTGATGGCAGAGCAAAGGTATGGCAGCAGGAAGAGCTGAGAGCTCACAGATTGATCCCCAAGGAGGAAGCAGAGAAAGCAAACCGGGAATGGTTCTAGTCTTGGGAAATCTCAAATCCTCCCCCCACTCCCATTCCCTACCCTGTGACACACTTCCTAATCCTTCCCAGTCTACCAGCTGTGGGTCAGGGATTCAAGCATATGAGCCTATGTGGGCTATCTCTTTCTAACCACCTGGGTCTTGGGGTGGGGGGGTGTTCGTGTGTGTGGCTATGTGTGTGCCAGTGCATATGGAAGCCAGATGGCAACTTCAGTGCCATTCCTCAGGAGTCATCCACCTTCTTGTTTGAGACAGTGTCTCTCACTGGCTTAAGGCTTGCTGATGTGCTTAGGCTGGCTAGCCCCAAGGACCTGCCTGTCTCTGCCTCCCCAGCACTGAGATAACAAGCACACACCACCACACAAGGATTTTTTTCCATAGGTTCTGGGGATCAAATTAAGGCNTACATAGGAAGCACTTTAACAACCAAGCCATCCNCTTCACCTAAAAAAGACAAATTTAACTTCGAATTTCCAGTCATGGTGACTGGGCAAAGACTACCGGCCACCATCTAAAATAAAATGATGCAACAGTTAAGTTTTTAAGATGAAAAGGCATTCACATTGTTCACTTAACATGCTTGAGGTGACAAAACATGCCATTAATGTTAGCTCTGACATTTTTAAATCCAAGAGCACAGTGGCAAAGAGAGACAGTTCTGGAGCGGGGGGCATAAGTGTTGTATGCAGTGAGAAGTTTAAGAGGGAATGCAGATGATCAGATGGTGGATGGACCTCAGAAATTGTCTACTGTGTACTGTCTAGTTCTTTTTGCTCTGTCCTTGAATCATTCCACAGACAACTTGTGTCTTTAACACAAACCACTTGCAAGGAATTCTCAAGTTAGACAGTTAATTACCATTTGTAATGCATTAGCTGCGGAGGCCAGAACCGCTATCATAAATAACCACTTAGAGTTTGTTTTTTTTTTAATTTTGTTTTGTTTTTAGCAAGAGATACCACCTGTACTCTATGGGAGAAGGAAGAGTACCTGAGCAGACAGAAGAAGGCTGGGGAGGAGGCTAGGGTGATATCAAAAAGGTAGAGCACCAAGGTTAAGGTTAGGACAAGGTGATGAGTCTTGTGCTGAAGGAAGCTTGGATGGGTGCGCTCAGAGCATAAGCAAAGATGTGGTATATACGGGCAGAATCCCTTGGAGATAGAGCAGGAAGCTAGATCAAAAGCTGGTCAAGCAGAGTCAGTGTGGAGTAGGGCAGTGGGCTGAGTCCATGAACAGGAGATAGTTGCTGGGGACGCAGTGAACGTTAAGGCGAAGAGTGAGTGAGGTGGCATGGATTGTTGGCCTGCTCAGATTTTTCAAACTTGGGTATGTTGGAGGTTCTGTGATGTGAACTGGATTGTGATTGTCCCTCCTCTCTCCAAACCCCTCTCTAAAACTCCATCCAGAGTCAGTCTTGCTTTGCTACCCTGTGAAGGACTCTTACCCACAGGGTTAGAACTCAGGGAAAACCTGGCCTATTGTATGCTGAGCCTGCGTGAGAAAGCCAGAGGTTCTCTGTGTGGTGGCGTCCTCACTTATCTGATTGTCAGGGAGCTCACTTACGCTGGCCTACAGATTAGCTGGCAGGATATCTGTGCACCTGGGGCCAAGGGAGCTAGAGTAGCTGAAGATGGTTTTCCTGAGTACGTTCGAAGAGCTTTCTCTCCAGCCTTTTCTGTTAACATGTTACTAGAGATGGACCTCCAGGCACGGGTTTCTATCCAAATACAAATGTATGAGCCAGTAGGTAAGTCAGGGTCCCTTCAATAGTCTGTGTCAGGAAACCCATGCTAGCTGAAGCAAAGAGCGAAATGCATTGGTTCTTTTTGTCATAGAAATCAAGGGCATGGCTTCAGGGCACTTAGGTAGTGGCATCAAGGCCCAGTTCCTTTGTTTGTCTCTGTGTCCTCTGTACTGTTGTGGTTTCATGAACTGTGGTATGGTAAGAAGAGGCCAGCATCCCCAAACNCATGCCTTCAAGGTCAGCGTAAGTAGAAAAAACAAAATTGTCTTTTGCTATAAGCCTAGGGAAATGCCCCTGGGTTTCAGTGGCTTCATTTGGTCATGTAACTATCCTTGAACAGTCATTATACCCAGAAGAGTAAAACATTGGGATTGGCCAGGATGAAGCTGCTTCTTGGAAAGAGTGGATCCCCATAGAAAGATCAGAAGTCATTCCCAGAAAGAAGTCCAGGCGAAAGAGCTCATCCTGGCAAACCTTATTTTTGTTTCTCAAGAAAATGTTCATCTACTTGTAAACATATCAGCAAAGAAAGATGAGAATTGTCCCCTTCTCATTAAGTTCCACCTCTGTATTGTCTGGAATGGAGCTGGCTTAGACAGTAAGCGGTAATCATGCTGATCACAGAGTTCGTGGATAGAGGCGACTTCTGTGTTTGACTGACTCATATAAGAATGTTAGAAATGGTTCATTTTGAAAATCGTAATTTCAGTATGTGTTAATTTTGTTTTTGCCGTACACAAGTGTTGCTTGATTACTGGTGCACATGAAATTATTTGACTACGGTGTAATTTGTAATATGCCTGAAAAGCAAAGGAATGGAATGACTTAGAGTCCTAGGACAGTTGTGAGTGGGCTTGGTGGGCACCCAGTGCTGAGGCTCCTCAGGTTCTCACGCACAATTGAGCATGCTCTGCACCATCTGACCCTTCCCTCCACCATCTGTTCTCAGGTCTGCAATAAAATAATCTTTCTGATGAGCTTTGTGGGCAACTGTGGGACATTCACCAGAGGCTACCGAGCCATGGTTCTGGATGTTGAGTTCCTCTATCATTTGCTATACCTGCTGATCTGTGCCATGGGCCTCTTCGTACATGAGTTCTTCTATAGTTTGCTGGTGAGTATCAGGTGTTCACACATTTCTCACACGGAGAACTGTGTCATCTCTTATCACAGACTTCACCTTCTAATAGCAGCTAGTGTGCCTGGTCCTATAATGTCAAGCCCCAACTGCATCTAATCTTAGGAGGATCTGAGAGAAAAATGACATAGGAATCAAGGCAGTTCCTGGGAACTTGACTACATAATCCCATTGTGTCCTGTGTGTGGCACATCTGTAGTTTCCACTCATGGAAGAGGTGTCATGTAGTTCAGATGTTTTTATGTGTGTGTGTGTTTCTTTGACTTAGATAGCACTTGCCAAGAGGGATATGTTTGACACTATCATCCGCAGTCCCCTGGTATCTTTTCTCAATGCAAACATGTAAGCACCAAAATGGGAGTAACATGCAAAGCCTCAAGACCCATGACAATGAGCTTGCTAGATAAAAGTGATTTTGTTCCCATGGAGCCAGGTGGTTAAGGCCTTGACAGTTTATGAATTAGTTCTGTCCCCTTTCTTAGGAGCAGATTAAGTTACCAAATAAAGATTTCCTGTCCTGTAGTCAGAGGAAACCTAAATCTATAGAGTTTAGAGATAAGAAATTTCATTGTACCTACGTAACATGGCAAGAAGCATAAACTTGACCTATCATGAAAACGCAAGAAATAACAAAATATGAAGATGAAAAATGTTCAAGGCCTCAGTACTGGCTTAAGATATAGATGGAGGGAGGGAGGAAAGGAGGGAAAGAGGGAGAGAGGGAGGGAGGGAGAGAGGGAGGGAGGGAGGAAGGGAGGGAAAGAGGGAGAGAGGGAGGGAAAGAAGGAGGGAGGGAGGGGAAAGGAAAGGAAGGGACTTAGAAAAGAAAAGGCAGATGGGGAAAGTCCTTTCAGGAAGTGCTATTATCTCTATGGTTTCTGAGCTGCTTGCCTTTGTCTGTGCCTCAGTCTCCTCACTTACAAGTGAGAAGGCCGTTTCCCTCGCAGGGATACTGTTTGGATAGTATGCAGCTGTTCATGCCAGCACCCTGAACAAGCATAGCCACACGATGGCTCGCTATTCTTATCTTTGTCATCCTATTCTTGCTNCCATACAAAATATCATAAAGAATTCACCAGGATTAGCTCATTCCATTAGTGGTAGATGTTGGCAGGCTAAACAGAATGGATTATTTTCTCTAGTTTCAGAATCTGTCTGGCTATACTTTGAGGTTTTAGGTAAAGAGGTTGCAGGATACCCTTGTGAGTGTCATTAAGTGTCCTATTTTGGTCATTCCACATTAGAAATCTTTAGACCCCTGTATCTATTCTGGAACCTTTCTGTGTCATGCAAGAANGTCCCTGGACAGAGTTTCAGCTTGTGAGTCAAGGAGACCTACATCCACCAGTCCAGCAAACTCCTGTCCACCCTGGGTAGAGTGACAGGGGTCAGTGGGGCCTCTCTACTGTTCCTGCTCACGGGGGTCTCTCCCAAGAAACAGACTCCCCTTTGACCCATTGCCATCTCTCCTTGCTGGAGGGTAGCTTTCCCTGCTGGTCCCCTTCCTGTTGATCTTGTTTCTTTTCATCTTGGTTTTCATCCTTTTCTTTTGAGTCATTTGTGGAGCCAGCCAGGGCCCTTGCTAAATGCATGGGACAGAGTGGGATGAGATGAACATCCTTTACCTCACAGCCTCAACATCCACAAGACAGTAGCTGCTACCTCTTTGCAAGTACGTGCTTCTCCCACACTCTCACCCTACTTTTGAGGTAGACAATATCCTCGTTCACAGCTGCTGATTATGAGGCATGGTAAGGTTAGGTAACTTCTGAACTTCTGCCCTAAATCACATAGTAAGTTGATCCCCCAAGTCCAAAGCTTGTTCATCTTGAGAACATGGACAAACCTGTACCTCTGTGAAACCGGCGTTTCGTACTGCAGTTCACATCTGTGCTTTCAAAACTCTTATCTATCTATCATGGAAGTACAGTGGGGTCAGTCTAGATCATGGTGAATGCTTCTCCTGTGTGCTTCTAGGGGTTCTCTGAGCCTTGCCTTGCCTTGCCTGTGAGCTCCTTCTTGTCCAAAAAAAAAAAAAAATACTGAATGTGTCTGACGAGAACCTAAAAACATAATACTGAAACTATTCAAATTATCCCGCAAAGAAAGCAAACCTCCCATGTTCAAAACAAGCCTGGGGTTTCCGTAAAACAACCAGACCTCCGGCAGAGAAATCTAGTGGCCCTTGGGTAATCAGAGCTTCCTCATCTTAGACAACCCAGGAGAAGAAAAGGAAGGGACAATGATCCCTTGGCCTAATTAAAGTGCCATGGTCCCCCAGAGACTGTCTGGACCTGGCCTCAAGCCTGCATTTCTAGTTGTATCCTTAAGAAAATATTAACACCTGAAATGACAGTGTACAAAGTTCATAAGCAGCAGGTGACAGAATGAGGACTCCAGATGGTCACTTAACATGGAGACATGTTCATCCCTAACTGCCAAACCAAGAAAAGCTCATTAAAACATCCATGGTTTTCTGAGTTTAACTTGTCACTTGAGGAAAGGTTAAAAATCATAATTCCTGGTCTGGTGGTCATGGGGACACAATGGTTATAAATTTTTATTTACTAAATATAAATTGATACAGCATGTTTGAATGGTAGTAGGAACTCCAAGTTTCTGTTTCTGGAAATTAGAAAGTCATAAGTAGACAAGTATGTATACAGGCATATCCACAGATTCATTACAAAAGTAATTGTGATAACATAATTGAAAACATCTTGACTATTCAAAAAACGATATTGGCTATATTGTGTATATTTTTTCCANATACTAGTAGGAGATCATTTTGACATGAAATGTTCCTGAATATTGTCTAAGACTGGATATATGTCATTATTACAATATTTTTGAATAATATCTATACATTACACTTTTTTTTTCGAGACAGGATTTCTCTGTGTAGCTTTGGTGCCTTTCCTGGAACTCACTCGGTAGCCCAGGCTGGCCTCGAACTCACAGAGATCCGCCTGCCTCTGCCTCCCGAGTGCTGGGATTAAAGGTGTGTGCCACCACCGCCTAGCTGCATTACAGTTTTTAAAGAAGTAATATGAGTGGATGTCTGTAGATGATGGAATTATTAGGGTTTTCTTTTTCTTTGCACTCTTTCTTTTCCAAATTTTCTACTTTGAACACGGGTCAATTTTTATTTGTTTGTTTGTTTAATTAAAAGAAGATTTTCCTTTTATAAATAGTATGTGTTTATTGTTTAAAATTCAAAATTATTTAAAAAATAAAAGCATAATAGTCTTCTTTAGTTTAATCTGTTGTGTCTCTGTGACCCCTGCCCACAGAAGAAAAGTACCCTTTGTTCATTGTGTGACATGCTCTTAGTACTTCAGTACTGAGTCGCTAGACAATATTTAACCAACGTTAACAGCAACAGTCTTTCTTCTCTTCTGTGGATTCAGTGCTACCTCTTTGCTTCCTTTTAAGGATCCTACTTTACCCAGTTCCCTCTAGNAAACTAGTTTTAGGACACAGATTGGAGTTAGGCAGGGGGAACAGTTAATTAGCCAGAAAATGGCCTCTGATATAAAATTCTAAACTGGAAGTCATTGAGAGATCAGCCATTTCCATCCACTCATTTTACAGATGAGGAGACGGAGGTCCTGAGAGGCTCAGTCAGCATCTTGCTGTATATCAAAAGCAGAGTCAAGAACCCAGGTGCTTTCCCCATGACTAACTTCACTGTGCACAGTTACCCAAAGCCACAGTGAAGACCAAGCCTTTCAGGGCTGTCTAGACATGAGAGGACAGAGGGCACTTTAATTAACTAAACCTGAAAAGCTAGCCTTCAGCCAGGCTTGACAGCATGTACCTATAATCCTAGACAATCAAGAAGCTGAGGCAGGAGGATAAAAAGTTTGCTCCCAGCATGGGCAACATAGGAAGGCTACATCCTAAAAAAAAATACTAATAAAGGTTTCTGAGTCCAAGAGTTACTCCAGAGCTCTCTTCTCGTTGCTTCCCAGCCAAACAGTTGCCTGTACTTATGGCAGTCTACCTGTCATCCTCTAATGCCTACATAGATGGTCAAGGATCCTGTCTTCCTCATGAAGAGAGCATGTCCCTTAGTTAGGGGTCAGGCCTAATGTATGAACCCAATGTGACCTCCTGAGATCTCTCCTATACTAGGGGAGGAGATTAAGGGGTTAGGCTTGGTATGTCTCCACTGTGGATATCCTTGCAACCATGCTATGTGACTCTGCTCCTGTCTCTTCATCAGGAAGTTGTTGATTACCATTTACAGTACTTGCACAGCATATAAGTATGCCTGTGTGCTAAGCACTCTCTCTCTGTCTCTCTGTCTNTCTCTCTCTCTCTCTCTCTCTCTCTCTCTCTCTCTCTCTCTCTCTCTCTCTCTCTCTCTCTCTCTCTCTCTCTCTCTCTCTCTCTAAGCTCAGAAATTAGATTCTAAATGGATGGATGCCAAGACCCTCCTTACTTTCCTCCCCTTGTCCTCTGAAACTCCCATGTCTATTTCTGGAACCTCTAACCTGTTTTGTGTGCTGTTTGAAGTTGGTACTGATTGCCACCCCCCTCTTCTATGTTTATTTTTCCCATCTTAGTTCTCACTGTGAAGACAGGCAGCATGTTATGTGTTAAAATTATAGAATGATTCTGAATTTCCGAGAGAATAAATGATGCTGCTATAAACCTAAACACAGGCTTCTTCAATATTGTTCTGTCATCTTGTTTTTTGAAGCTTTTTGATTTAGTGTACAGAGAAGAGACTTTGCTTAATGTCATTAAAAGTGTCACCCGCAATGGACGGTCCATCATCTTGACAGCGGTCCTGGCCCTGATCCTGGTTTACCTATTCTCAATCGTGGGCTATCTGTTCTTCAAGGATGATTTTATCTTGGAAGTAGACAGGTTGCCCAATGAAACAGCTATTCCAGGTGGGTTTGGGATCCTCTCATCTTTTTAAATGTTAACAGAATGATAACTGCACTAGAGTAAATACATGACAATAGCAGACAGATATCTCCCGAACAATGGAGTATGAAGTATGAATGTAGATCATTCTCATGTATATTCCAAAGGTGATGCCAAATACTGTGTTGTAAGGGTCAGTGACTCCCCCATGCATGTGTGCTGGTACATATTCTGATCCCAACTCTCAGGAGGCCAAGATTGGTACCAATTAGAGGCCAGCCTAGGCCACACAGTAGCAAGGTTCTGTCTCAAAAAGACACAAAAAAATAATAATTTACTAATGCCATATTTTCAACAAGCACAACTTTTTCACAAAGCATTTTGACTATATATAGTAAAAGCATCCCCTTGACTTAGTGAACCTACTTCTGGTAATTTATACTTAAGGGGAAAACCTGCTAAGTGTGTGGGGGAAAAGCAGACATCTAGGATGTGTGCAATGTGAAGTTGGGAGCAATCTTAATATAACAGGGCATTCCACTGGACTATGGCCCACCCATGCATAGGGTACATCTTTATAAACCTTTATGGACAAACACTAATAACATGAGAAAACACAGAATAATAATAGTAAGATCATACTTTTAATTGAAATATTTATATATTGTTTTGTGTTTGGAGTTTTGTGAGACAGGACGTCATCTTGCTCAGGCTGGCCTTGAGCTCACTGTGTAGCCATAGATGACTTTGAGCTCCTTCTCTTCCTACCTCTACCACCCAAGTGCTATGATTACAAGCACACACACCATACTTGGATATCTATATATTTAATGTGGGCAGACAGACCCAACATTGCTAGCAGTGGCTATCCCTAAGGCTTTTTTNAAAAAAAAAAACATATGTGAGTTTTACAGTGAGCTCCTGTGTATATAACAAAACTGGAAGTGATTTCTTATTTGCAAATGATAAACAGCGATCAATAGTTAAATGATGCCTGAGTGTTCTTTCTTAGCATAGCTACAATACTTAGTGAAAAGCACCTGGTTAAAGGTAACCAGGCTGTCTAAGTCCTGGGTACAAACAAGACCAACTCTGACACACCACGCCTGACTGCCTTCTCCCCCAATTGTGTATCTTGATGTGGAACTTCAGCCTTTGGTTGACACCAAGTAGCACTTAATGTCACCTACCTTCAGGTTCTGAACTAAACCAGCCTGGGCCTTGGGGTGCCATCCTTGCCCATGTTGCTTCCCGTGCAGGCGTGATNCAGATCTTGCTGGAATCTGTACACGCTGTAGTATTTCTCTTAAGAGTTTCAGCTGTTTGTCTTTAAGTCAGAGAGGTGCTATTTAAGTGTGATACTGTTAGTAAGCCTACAGAGCTTGACATTTCTGGCTTTTTTCCCATCCAGCTCACCAAATAAAAGTGTAAATTGCATCTGTGCTTTGAATGTATATGCAGTATTGGAGGGTGTTATTTATGTAAAGGGTTGTTTAATCAGCCGTGAACTGGGGACTTCAAACATTTTCACCATATGCTGCCAGATTGTTCCTCACAAAACTCCCTTCTCTTTCCCAGAAACTGGCGAGAGTTTGGCAAGCGATTTCCTGTACTCCGACGTGTGCAGAGTGGAGACGGGGGAGAACTGTACCTCTCCTGCACCCAAAGAAGGTAGGATCACATGGGCACCAGGTGAATAGCTAACTCCTTCTGTGACTTAGGTGTGAGGCAGGTGGTGTCGGAGCAGATTAAAACAGAAATACTGATCCAGAGAGAGGCCAGCAGCATAAGGGGAACATTGGAAGAATAGGAGAGATGAACAGAAAAGGAAGTCACATGTAAAGAAACAAGCTGTTGATTTGAGTGCCCACTGTGGACAGGGCCCGTGTGGTTCTGCGGGAAATAGCAATGGAGCCGGAGGGAGCCGTGTAAATGAGTGATCATGGAACCAAATGCTGCTTCAGTAAGGATGCCATTTAGAGGCTAGACAGCCAGCAGAGTCAATACCGTAAAGGTGTCACAATGAAAACCGAGGATTCTTAGGCAAAGGAGCGGGAGGGGGGTGGTATTNTAAAGGCTTAATGGTAAACTGCCTTCAAAGAGATAATGGCCATGTGCAAGGGAAGCAGCAAGAGATGATTCCAGAAAGACCCTTGATAGATCTTATGTCAAGCTACACGGGTGAAATGTTAAAGGATGCCCAGAAGCTACAATGGGGTGATGCTGGCGATTCACCTCAGTGGGAGAGCACTTGCTTAGCATGTGAGGTCCTACCTGGATTCAGTCTCCAGTAGTACAAAATAAATAAATAAAAATGAAAGAATAAGAAAGAGATCTGTGTTTTAGCAATGCAGTGAGAAGGTAGCAAGGCAGGCTGCAAAGTAGGATAAACAGGCTCTAATGTAAAGCCATGGATGCCATGGCCCCACTGTAAGATCCAGCCATGCTTCTGTCCTTTGAGCATGCCCAGTTGGGAACCTCGCAGATAACTCACCTGAGAAGCAAGATACCTTCTTCTTAGTTTAGAGCAAAGACTGTTGCATGTAGGACTACAGTGTATCATCTTCAAACAACGGGGGATGGGTATACATGATGCTCTGTAGAGGAAGGACAGTACTGACATGGCTTGAGAAGTTAGTGGGGTTGTGTAGTGGGAACAGCACTGTTCGAATTCTGACAGCACACATCTGACTCTTAATTCCTTAGTTTTATTTCTTGGGCCTGCCAGCTAGAGAAATGGCATTTGGGAAACATCATTGTAGAATCACAGTGTCTCTTTCCCCCCTCCTGTCTTAACTGCTCACAGAGCTGCTCCCTGCAGAAGAAACGGAACAGGATAAGGAGCACACGTGTGAGACACTGCTCATGTGCATCGTCACTGTTCTGAGTCACGGGCTGCGAAGTGGGGGTGGAGTAGGAGATGTGCTCAGGAAGCCATCCAAAGAGGTAAACGGATCCCAAGGGAAAGAAAGGGCACAGGGGTGCATGGGGGCAGGCACTGGGGGTGCACTGTGGTGGTGCTGAATGTAAACTGTCAGTGTGGAGGATGAGCTGGGAGTGTGACAGCCATTGTGTAAAAGCTAGTCAGTGCCCCTCCCCGCACATGCCCACTAAGGCATGTTAGTGTTTCCCTACCCCCTTAACATAGGTCTGCTTTAATATTAGACCTGGCCACCCCAACACACAGAACCTTCCTGGTTGTGTTCCTCAAGCACTTGGNGAGTTCACAGTATAGAACCAGGGGATTAAAAAGAGACATCGTTGGGAGTTTTAAAGTTTGATGCACAATGTAACCCCTGCCCAAGTGGACAGCTGTCCAGCTGGAGCTGGGAGCTGACCTCTTCAGAGCGAAGGGCAGTTGAGGGCCCTGCCTGAGTGTGCCATCCCATCTGCAGGAGCCTCTGTTTGCTGCAAGGGTCATCTACGACCTGCTGTTCTTCTTCATGGTCATCATCATCGTCTTGAACCTAATTTTTGGGGTCATCATTGACACCTTTGCTGACCTGAGGAGTGAGAAGCAGAAGAAGGAAGAGATCTTAAAGACCACATGCTTCATCTGTGGTAAGTATCCATCCACGCAGGAAAGCNTGGCTGAGCACGTGAACACATGATGGGTGGGTACACGACAGACTCTGAGCTGGGACACTCCCTCTATTCTGTCTCACCTCTACTCTCTCTTGGCTAACAGTAGAGCTCTGTTAGGCCTCACTTCTGCTGGGGAGTACCTGGAAAGCCAATCAGTTCTGTGCAGTAGTTGCCACTTTGCCTTAAGGAATTAAGTTCTGGAGAGTAGATAAGTGTGCCATGGTCTTTCTGTATCTGGGCGTCCTGAGAGTCCCCTGGTCCAGTTCTAAATCAACTAGAAAGGAGAGCTATAGTCCAGCTGCAGCCTGAGAATGTCTTCTCTACTGGCAGGATCAGGCTTCAGTGGAAAAATACCATCAGAGCTGGGCATGTTGGCACCTGCCCATCATCATAACACTTGGAAAGCCGAGGCAGGATGATGGCTGTGAGTTCAGTGCTTAGCTTGACCTCACTGCAACTTCCAGCTCAACTGGGACTACCTAATAAAATCCTGTGTCAAAGAAAAGAGTGGGAGGAAGGCTGGAGAGATGGCTCGGGGGTTGAGTATGCACTGCTCCTGCACAGAACTCTAATTTAACTCCCAGCACCCATACCAGGCAGTGGCACATATCAACTTGTAACTTCAGCTTCAGGGAATCCAATATCTCTGGTCTCTGTGGGCACCTGAGCTCATATGCACATACATATAAGCAACACTGATAGACTCAGTAGGTTGTGTTTATATATTTATCACATATGTATATGTTGTGTGTGTATGTGTGATAAAGAGCCATGAGTTTGAGTGATGGTATAATTTTATATGACTCCTAGCACTCAGGAGGCAGAGGCAGGCACACCTCTGTGAATTTGAGGCTAGCCTGGTCTACATAGCCAGTGAGACCCTGTCTCAAAATAAATAAATAAATTTAATTTATTTTATTTTTTAAAGGAAAGAAAGAAAAAAGGTCTCTTATAGTCAGGTGAAAGTTAAAGGCTTGGACTTGGTGCATCATACCTGGTTCTCACCCAGCCTCAGCTGCTGACTGGTCACCTGTGTTCAGTAGTTTACACTCACTGAACCATTGTCCCCATTTGTAAAGTGGGTGGTGTCCTATGCACTTCTCTGTGTCACTGTGAGAATTAGGACGGAGGACTTGGATAGGCTCATGGCATAGCTCCCATCACGCTGCAGGCTAAGTAGGGAACGGCTGCATGAAACAAGTGCTCACACCTGTAATTCCAGCACTCAGGAGGAGCCTGAGCCAGAGGATCATGAGTTCAAGGCCAGCCTAGGGTATACAGAGAGTTTGAGGCCAGCCTGAACTATATGAGACCCTTTCTCAAAAAACAAAAATAGGTTCCTGGGGTACCAAAAATGTCACTAAAATTATAACTAGAGGGAAATATATGCAAATACAAAGTAATCATGTGGGAATCTGGAAGCTGAGTGATCATTTCAGGATTATTCATAATATAGTTACTGAATTTATGAATTCCTTCCCGGTATATATACTAAAAAAATAAACGTTTTTTTTTTCTTTTGAACATTCTTTAATTTTTAGCTTCTTTAAGACCCATTTTTTAAGCTTTTAATTTTGATATAATTTTAGTTACAGAAAAGTCATAAAACTAGTACAAAGAATTTCTCCCTGCTCTTAAGAGTCTCCAAATTTTAGTACTAGTTCTCCTTTGCTTTTTTCATACACACATGGCACACACACACAAACTGACCCCCCACACGCACACATGCACACACGCACACTCACACCGTTTTTCTGAACCATTTCAGTGTCGATGGCTGGCACAGTACCCTTTTGTCCCCAAACATTTCAAGATGTATTNGCTGAAAACAGGAACATTTTCTTACATGGCTGCAGTGTAATTACTGAAACTGGGAAATTAAAATAGAGACAAATCTGCCTATCTAATTTAAAACCCTCACCCTCCATTCTAGTGATGCCCTTGGAAAACCCCAGGCCATGTATGGCATTCTGCCTTCAGACCCCTCTCAGCTCCAGGGACATTTCTGAGGACTATAAGGCACTTACTTTGCAGGATGTCCCTCGATTTGAGTTTCTTGGAAGCTCCCTTGTGGTAGAGCTGAGCTTATGCATTCTTAAGCGAATATCAAAGACATGCTCTCCTATCCCTCTCAGTATGCAGACCAGGGACACATTGAGCCAGTTCCTCTTAGAGCTGCTCATAGTCACTTTGATCACTTAGCTAAGGACATAATCGGCATGTTTCCTCGATAAGAAAGTCACTGTATGGCAGGATGCTTAGAAATTTGTAACTAACCTTAGTATTCCTCACATTGGACTTTCAGCCCCAGCTTTAGTATCCAGTGATGATTCCTGCCTCATGTATTTATCTTCTGTTATTATTTGTTCAGTTCATTAATTTTGAAATAGCATCTTATTATGTAACCTAGGTTGGCCTTGAACTTGTGATCCTTCTGCCTCACCCTCCCAACTATTGTGATTACAGGTATGTGCCATTGTACCTGACTCTATTTTCATAGAGTCAGTTTACCCTGGATTTGGCCAATCAGAATCATTCAGGCTGGCTTCTGTGTTNTGTCATGTCATACTTTTTTGTACTTTTTATATTTTTCTGGAAGCTTAAGAATTTCTGGTCTCAGACCTATGCTTTCCCTGGCCCAGCCATACAACCAGCCATTTCTCCATATGCCCCAGTTGTTCATAGTGAAATGGGCAATGTCTAAGTCCTCTTTCCTGTGCTGGCCACTGCTCCAGGCCTAAGCTATAGCTCTGTGGGCTGGTGTATGCATATACCTCGGTGTGTGTGTATAGAGACACATGGGAATGAATCTACAGACACCTACATCTGTTTCTTTAGTTTCATATATATAACGAAAAGATGGCTACCTCTAATTCTAATTCAGTATTGCAGTGTCTATAGCATCCTCCTTACTCTGTGTATTCCTGCTCCCTTCTTTTAACATGAGGAATCCAAATCCCACTAATAGCCTGAAATACATTTCTTTATTTCCCCAACTCTAATTTCATGATGGCTAACCTAGACCTCTACAAAATATAGTTGCCAACCGGCATCTGAAATTGCTTTAAAGTTCCCTTTGCCCTGCATTTTGACATTTTCCTGGGAGAAAGAAGAAATTCACTGATCTCCTGTGTCTGAGATGCATGTTCTATCCCCATGTTCTCATCCTGGAACCTGGAAGGCAGGTTTCCCATGTACCAATGAGGCAGCCAAGGCACCTGAAAGTTCGGTAGCCAGTAGCAAATGGCAGAAGTGGTTTTCAGACCCAGCTGGGATCCNCACATGGTATTGCCTATGTGTAAATCTAGCACTTGCGTGTTTGAAGCAGGAAACAGGCTACAGAGTGCATTTGAGGCCAGCCTGAGCTACATGAGACCCTGTCTCAAAACAAAACAAAATGTAAGAATAAAATAAACCCTGGTGAGTTAGACTCACAGCTTGTGTCCTCCTATCTTGATGAAAGTGCATTTCAAAGCCAACAGACTCCAACTCTGCATGCAGATAAATCAAGACAACTGACTATATTGACTTTCCTGTACCATGACTGCTCAGTGGGAACCTGGGATGTTCTGTCTCTTGTTTAGGCTTAGAAAGAGACAAGTTTGACAATAAGACTGTCACCTTTGAGGAGCACATCAAGGAAGAACACAACATGTGGCACTATCTGTGTTTCATCGTGCTGGTGAAAGTGAAGGACTCCACAGAATACACCGGACCAGAGAGCTATGTGGCAGAGATGATCAGGGTGAGTGAAACGATGCCCCGAAGTGCCCTGAAAGCAGGGCAGCCATGGCAACCACTGCTCTATCTTCTTAGCTCACATTATGGTTCTGGCACTTGTGGACAAGCCACATACCAAAAACCTATTGACTGAGATGTCAGCACTCTGTATACCCGTGTTCTCCGAGGCTCATTCTGAGCCAACCACAGTCCACCTGTTCCCATGGAGAGGACACTGAGGCTTGAAGAAAATCAACTCAGGGCTGTCTGACAACTGGGGCTGGGGTCTTAACCTACCTCCTACTCCACATCCCAGCTCAGTATCTGCGTCAGTCTGCCTCTCTTCTTGATATTCTTAGAGGTGTCTTATGCACCTAATGATCAGGAGGTGTAGTTTTCAGCATGTCTTGTTTGTTTGGGCTCANCTTAGCCTTCTGGGAGGTGCTCTGCTAATTATCTGGAAGGAATCATATGAGGGAAAGAATCTGAGCCCCAGATGAATCTTCCTGCTGATGGGAAGTGTGTATTTCTGTGTTCCAGCAAAGCAGAAAAGTGGCTACTGCAGGTTTTTAGACCACTATTCTCCAGCAGGGCTTTGAGGAGTCACCAGACATGTGCTATCAGAGTCCCCAGCCAGCTGTCCTTTATGATATGTGCTATCCAGATTCTTTAGAATGTGCAAGGGTGTGTGACAAAGTGAGGAGGCATGAACTGTGAAAGCAGGTAACCCTTTGTGATGAGCTTGGGCTCACTCAGGAAAGGGGCGTTGGCTCTTGAAAAGGCTCCAGGGTTGGTTGCCCTCCTCCCAGTTTTCAAGGACTGGAGTGCTCTGCCTGACAATGAATTTCCCTGACCAACTCTGCTGTGGTTTCTGTGTGTGTGAGACTTTCAGACTTTTCATATAAAGATATTCAAATCGGTCTGTCCCAGAAAGCAGTAGTGCTCACACGCTAGCGGTGGTTAGGGTTTGAACTGTACTGCAGGCAGTGCCACAGTCCCTTGGTAATACTTCCTGTATCCTAAGCCCTACAAGCTACAAGGCTTCCTGGAGGGGGAACTGCCATATGCTCCTTAACATCTTTAGGGTCTGTATTAGTTACTCTGGTCATGACTGAGACCAAATACCTGAAGAGAAGCAACTTCAGGGAGGACAGAGNTTTTTTGGCTTACAGTCCATCATGGCAGAGAAGGTATGAAGGCAGGGGTGAGAGGCAACTGGTCACATTGTATCCACAGTCATGAATGCTGATCTCTGCTTGCTTTCTCCATTTTTTATTCGGTCCANGACCTCAGCCAGTGGAATAGTGCTACCCACATTTAGAGTCTAGAAACTCCCTCACAGAGGACTGTCTTCTAGGTGATCTTAGATCCTGTAGTTGACACTCAGTATTAACCACCACAGGGTGTAATCCATGTTTCGCAAATTTCAATGCTCTTAGAAATCTTCTAGGGGCATAGTTATAATCCCAGTTCTGACTCAGCAGTCACTGCCAGGATTTAACCTCTACCCCAGCCTTCCTGGGGGGCCAACACTAGAAGTCCATGACTCACCCTTTGAGTAGAAGAATCTAGCAGAAAACAGAAAGTACACTGGCTGATGTAAGCAGTTATCATCCATGGGCTTGGGAATTGGCTCAGTGGGCAAAGTGCTTGCTGTACTGAGTTCCTGGACCCAAGTTCAGATCCCAAGCACCCATGAAGAAGCCAAACCTGGTGGCACAGCCTGTGAATCCAGACAGGCAGATCCCTGGAGCTCATTGGTCAGCCAGTCTAGGGAACCAGTGACATCATTAAGTAAGAGACTGTGTCTCAAAACCTCATGTACATGCTGACAAGATGGGGAAANTCACTTGCTACTGGGGCTGATGACCCAAGTTTAATTCCTCAGACCAACATGGTTGGAAGAGAACTGATTCACATGCCATGTGCATATGCAAAGTAACTAAATAACTAAATGGTAAATGAATGTTTTAAAGTAAGATATAAGGGCCTGAAGAGATGGATCTGTAGTTTAAGAGAGCAATAGAAGGCACTTGATGTCAACATCTGGCCTGTATACACACACACATGTGCACACACAGACTACAATCAAGACAGCTTATGTGACTGCTGAAGAAAAGCATTGCCAATGCTTTCTGTATGTAGCTCTCGCCATTTGTAAGGTTCTTGCGCATCTAGCATTATATTTGTCACTGTAACTACTCTGCATGTGGCACTGGGATGGAGACTGGTCTGGGGCAAGGTGAAAAAAAACAGTAGAGCATGTTTCTGAAAAGGGGGAAGGTAAGGAGAGAGGAGCCCCAGGTGAGCAGAGAGAAAAAGGACACGCCATCAGGAGTGAGAGGGTTGTGTGGTTCGTTCTGTCATCACAGTAACAAATGCCTGCTAAACAGCCGAAGAAGGAAGGGTTTGTTCTGGCTCAATTTCCGATGTTTGGGTCCATGGTTAGCTGGCTCTCTTGTTTCTGAGTTGTGGTGAAGCAGAGTGTTGTGGGGAAGGGTATGGCAGAGCAAAGTTACTCACCTCAGGGAGGCCAGGGGACAGAAAGAGATCTATCATCCTTTAAAGGCCAGTTCTGGGCCAGGAAGATGGCTCAATGAGTAGAATGCTTACTGCACAAGCATGAGGACCTGAGTTCAGATTCCATCACCCACATTAAAAGCTGGGCNTGGTGGTGCATGCCTGTAACCCCATTGCTGGGGACACAGAGACAGGCACATCGCTGGAACTTGCTGGTCAACGAGAGACCCTGGCTCAAACAATAGTGTGGAAAGCAATAGAGGAGAGCAACTGTCCTCATTGCCTTTGTGCTACAGCACTGACCAGAAGGAAAGGGCTTCTTCGGCTTACACTTTCAAATCAGTCCCTCANTGAGGAAATTAGGGGCAGAAACTCAAGCAAGAACTTGAAACAGAAACTAGGGAGAAATAAATGCTGCTTGCTGCTTTCCTCACAGGCTCATACTTAACTAGCTTTCTTATAGCCCAGGACTACAAGCCAGGAATTGGTACTGCTCACAGTAGGCTGGGACCTCCTACATAAATTGGCAATCAAAGAAATGCCCCATAGGCTGACTGGACCTGAGTAGTTCCTCAATTGAGACTTCCTTCTCAGGTGACTCTCGGCCGTGCCAAAGTTGGCAGTTAGAGCTAACTATGACAACACCCACTGACGACCTTCAGCCTCCATATGTACATGCCCAGGTGAGTTCACACGGGCAAACACAGGAAAGAGAGAGAGAGAGAGACCAAAAAATATAGTGAAATTCCCAATGACCCACTTCCTCCAACTAGGTCCTACTTCTGGAAGTTTCTACCACCTTTAAACAATGCCATCAAAAGGATTGATCCATTGATTAAGACAGTGCTCCTAATACAGTCACTTCTCAATAATTAGATATTGCAGTTGGGGAACAAGCCTTTACCACATGAGCCTTTGGGTGGCACTTCATTGATACTAGAACCAGGGTAGATGGAGATGAAAGTCAGGCTGAGGTCAGCGCCTGCCCACACCTAGCTTAGCAGGTGTTATGGTCGGTTTCAGAAATCACCTCCCGTAGCACTTNAGTGGGAGGCAGCAGGCAGGGCGCTGGTGAGACCTGGCCAGTTCCCACAGGGTCAAAACACTCTAATGGGACATCAACCCTCTGCTTCTCTTTCTCCAGTGATTGACACTGGCAAATAAGCCCATGTTTTATCAGCCTGCTCACTGCCACATGCATGCTTGGTGACCTGGGATTTTCTTTCAAGTGTCTGGCTGTGTCCTGTCTTTACATCTTTCCCGGGCTGATTGTGAAGCTTTCTGTACATCACCTTACGGTATAGTCATAGGAAAGTCTGGGGCCCTTTGGAGCTTCTGTCTCAGTCATGGAGATTTACTGAAGTCTCGTGAGCAGTCACTTGACTGGGATTAAAAACCAGAGTGCCTCCTTGCCTGCCACACAGTCTGGTCAGAGTCCTCTGCATTTAATGCTCTGAGGACCTGGGCATGCATCATTCTTCCTGTCTNTACTGTGCTTTGATTGGATGAGATGTCTTGTCAGGAAGCATGGAAATCTAGTACATCAAAGGTTTCCTAACTGTGAATGTCAGCACTGCTGGGGAGCCTGTTGTTTTGTGTCTAAAGATGGCATAGAAGAGTGTTAGAGCCCCTAGCCAAAGCCTTTTGCCAGTGCTGTTTGTAGTGGTGATTCAACTTGGTGCCACATGAATCCCTGACATGGAGAGTTAGATATAGCAGGACAAGATCTGAGAGTGCTCAGCCTTACCAGTCAGGGCTCTCAGTCTCCTGGGCCCTCAGAGCTGTAGTGGAGCAGGTCATATGCCTATGTTGTAACCCCATGAGCTCATGCTATGTGGAAGCTCCTTCGGTCAGGAGGAGAGGCCTCCTCAACATATCCGCTGAGGCAAGCCTCCTACTCACTGATTCTGGGCGGGAAACCAAGCTGTGTGACAGAACAACCCTTGGATGCTGTTGTCACTGCAGAGTAAAGGACAGAAAGGGGACTGCTGTCAGAGATGGAAGGTAAAGTCTGGCAGGGCTCGCTCCCTTCTGTACACTGCATGTCTTTGAAAGAATCCTTGAAAAGGGCTCTTTAGTGGTATGTGGTCAGCAAGAAGNACGCCACTTGCCTGATAGGGGGAGATGACATTTAAATCTTCCACTGCTCTCCTTTAGCCTCCTGGTTAAGATTCCAGAGCTTCTAGAAGATCTGCTCAGTAACAGCTGCTAAAAGGTCATGCAGGAGACCAAGCGGAAAGCCTCAGGTAGCCATTCAGAAGGTAAAAGGACTTCCNGTACCTCAAGGACAGCACCTTGCAGATAGAGGCAACAGACCTAGAAAATGAGCCTCATCTCCCAAAGCTAGCATCTGGTTAGTGGGGTATGATTTAGGGAGAATATGAGTTGACTAGCCATGAATGAACATGGATAGGTAGGATGAGGAAGTTGCCTGAGTGCGAGCATAGGACCCCTTTGCCTACATTCATGTCCCAGAGGCACACTTCTCTCTTTGGTAATGGCCAACCTGCACAAAAACATGACAGCTAGGTATGTGGTGGCTCACACCTGTAATCCAGTCGGGACGTGGAGACAAGATTTCAGAAGTTTGAAGCCAGCCTGGGCTACGTGAGACCTTTTCTCAAACAATCCCCCATGAGACAGGCTCACTAGGTCAGCTCTCTCACCTTTTCTAGTTCAGTCAAGAAATGGCCCACAGTCAAGGTAACAAGACCCGTCCTGTCTGTCAAGAGCAATTGTGCATTTCTTGTTATCCCTAGAGGGAAAAGAAAAAACTCTATCTTGCAGTTGAGAAATTCCCAGCCATTCACCCATAAATTAAATTTCACTCAAGCATAACGTGACATAGGTCCTCATCTCCCTCCGTTTAGTCGTCAGTGCTCCCTCTCTTATTTCATTAGTGCTGTTCCCACAAAGCCCATCCCTCCCCAAGGATTGGATTTGGGGACAGAAGATCCTGGTTTGAGTGCCAGCTCTGCTTCTTCATAGGCATGTAATCCCCAACAAGTCACTGGACCTCACTGACCCATTGAGCATCTGGTATATAAATTCATTGATGCCACCTCGCACATCCCTTTGGGGCTGGACAGATAACACCAGAAGGGTGGCAGGAGGGTGTGGAGGGCAACAGCTGGCGAGCAGGCCTAAGCACAACAGCCAGCAAACGGAGGGCCACAGGGTGACAGACAGAAGAGCTGCCAAGAGCGTTCCTGTAGTTCCATCCGTGTGGGAGATGCTTGGCTGCTGCCTTCGTTGTCACTAAGCCATCTTGATTTGAATAACATCCTGTGTGGAAAGACCCCTGTGCCTTTCCCTTTCTCCAGTGTCAGTAGGGCGTCTGTAGATTCAGAGAACGGTCTAGGGGTTCTGGGATTGAGTCCTGGGATTACTCTTGGTTCACTAGTAGACCCGACCCTTGGTTGCAGGCCCTGTTGGTAGGTGGTGCTATGACTCCAAGGGCTGGAGAAGCTTACTTTCTTCGGTTCCCTGTCCCCTATAGTGCAGATGCAGCTTAATGTATAGAAATGATGTCACCTTCATCACCTCAGTCCCCAGGCAAGCTGTAACTGCAGAGTGACCTCACATAGCCCTGGCTGCTCAGATGGAAAAAATAAATAAATAAATAAATGAGGTTGCCTTTTCTCACAGGAATTCCAGTGTGGTGATAGCTGAAGGAGTTTGTTACTCTTGATCTACAAATGCATTTCCACAGTCATATACATGCTACCTGCCCTTTTGTATAATTTTTACATCAGTGGCTTTGTTCTGTGCCCATTGAACTGAGGATTTGTGCTTGTCTGTAGATGTTAAGTTGAAAGATGATGCTATTGGGTAGGAATCCACTCTGTGTGCCCAGGGGCATTACAGGTAAGAGATAGAATACATGATTCCCAGATGCAGTAGCCCATTTTTCTACTGTATTCAAGATAGAAGCCTGAATTCTTCTTGAATGTTAGAAGCACAAGAAACATTAAAAGGAAGAGTGCTTTTTAAAAATAAATGGATTTGTTTTGCTAACTAAACATAGATTTCACTTATGTATCTTGAAATTCCGCCTCGTAGTCTTAGGCTTTTTTTTTTTTTCAGAAGTGTTTCTGAGTGAACTGAACAGAAGTGGGGTGACTGGATAGAGTATCCTGGGCTGTTCTGAATGCGTCTCTCCTCCATGATAGATAGCATGGTCCAGGACCCACAAGTGGCTGAGGAGAATGTGTTTCCCCAGGTGACTTGAATGGCTGGAGTACAATGATGCTGCTGGAAGGGATGTTCTGTCATGGCAAAAGCAGGGCTGATTGGCTAACCATTGTCCTGGGTTGTCATTAATCAGCTTGTGTGAGACTCATACTCTATATGCAGCATCTTGTTCATCCTACACCCAGCAAGATGCAAACAGTTCACACCTGGGAACCTAAAGCTCATACAGGTAAATCAGCCTCTGCAAGGTCCCACAACTGCACCAGAGATGCTGAGCCACAATTCAGCCTCCAGTTTCCCCAGCCCACACATCTCGGTCCACTTGCAGGTAGGATTGTGAGTGCACCTGCACACAGCCCTCTGGGTCAGGAGCCTACAGCCTTTGTCATCCGGCTGCCTCATCTCCCTAACGTATGAAATTAATCATTTTTAAAAGAGGCAGGAAAAGCCCCATGGGGGACAGGGAGGAGAGCCTGAAAGAGGATCTCCTAGGTAATGCTGGCTGGCTAATGCATAAATCAGGAGGCCTAGAGCTCTGTGGTTAGATGGGGTTTAATTCTCAAAGCTCTGGACTGCCAGCATGGCTCCCAGGTGACCACTTCAAGTGCCAGACTGTAGAGATGACAGGAGGTGAGGCAGAGAGTATACAGCTCTTGTAAAAATTCATTTGGAATATATGCTAAACACCTCTGCCCTCACTTCCACTTGACACAGAAGAATATTCCTTGGTGGCCAAATCTGGTGGGAGAGAGAGAGAGGAGTGTAAGGACTGGAGGCTAGAGGAACCATCGGACCCAGCAGGCAGACAGCTTCCACACCCAGGTGACTCACGCCCAGGAGCTTCACTCAGTGACAATTAAACAGGAGAGTGTCTGATCTGACATCCCTTAAGCCCCACGCTGACTCTTTCTCACAGCTGTGGACTCTTCTCTGGTAATCCCCTCTCAGGTAATGGAGTGCTTCTGCCCAGCAGGGGAGGGGCCAGGAGCTTTGCATTCTTGGAAAATGCTTCCCTTAAAAGCCTAATGCAATTTGTATCCAAGAAGCTAGGTGAGGGTTTTTCTTTCTTTCTTTCTTTCTTTCTTTCTTTTTTTTCCCCTGAAAAGGTCTTCTCCATGAATGTTCCAAGCAAAGAAATTGTATTAGCAAAGTAGGCAGTATGAAAGGTCTCTGAGGGACCTCAGTGAGATAATTGGAAAGTGCGAGGAGAGCTGGCCCCAGCTTGTTTGTCTGTTGTAGATAAGAAGACACAGGAAGTAAACAGTCAGAAAGCAACTGCTAGCAAGGTTAAAAGATCAGAATGGGAAGTGAGTGCCCGCCTCTGCCTGTGTGTCACTCCCTTCAGTTGTAAAGCAGAAGTGGCCAAAGTCTTGTACTTTGCCTGACCTGAGAGAGTGGGGTGCTCTATAATTGGCAGGCGGGCACTCTTCAGTACAGGGACAGTAGCTTTCTGCCAAGGGTAGTCCAAGGGCTGGCATGGAGACTCTTTGTGGATCGTAGCTAGATAAGATCAAGGCTCTGGATGTCTGGAGAAAGGGCTGCCCAGCATAAGGAAATGTGTATAAAATGCCACAGCCATCCAGGAAAGACTCTGTTAGGGAAATTACAGTTCCTTAATATTGGAGCCCCTGCTAGCCTTGTAGAGTACAGAACTGAGGGAGCAGAGCCTGACAGCATGCAGCCAGCTTCACCCTGACCTGTTGTGCCTGAGTTTTCACCAACTCTGCTTTGTCCTGGCATTGGTAATGTGACATTGACACACTGCATTGCTCCATTCAGGCATACAGTAACGGGTCTGGACTTTGAGTCTGGAAATCAAGGGAGGATGCTTGGAGGAAGGGAGTGTCTTGATAAATTCCTGGGGCAGCAATATCAATGTTTCGGTATCCCCAGTGCCATAGCAACAGCTTTGTGCCTAACCTGGGAGGCCATAAGCATTGGTCGGAAGCCCTTTAGATGCCGTAAGTGAGGAGACAGCTTGTGTTGCCCTCTAAATACGGTTCTCAGAATGCCTCCTGGAGTTAGCTGACACCATGGCCAAGTTCAAGAATATCAGGGTGAAAGAGAAGTGGAGAGGGATTTGGCACTGACCTCTCCGTGGCTGGAAACTGTGTGTCAGCACCATTCAGTGCGCCTCCCAGCCAGCCAGCTAGGCTCTCACCCCACCCTCTGCGCCTGAGCTTGGGTTCCTGTTGGTGGCAACTGCACAAAGCACTTGCTGAGCTTAAGTTTCCCCACCTAACTTCCTAACATGTTCTGTCCTCTGGTGTAGAGGAGGTGGGGCCACCGCCTCTTCCTGTGCATTTTATGGACACCTTTCTGTGTGTTGGGAGAGCACGTGGCACCCTGCCTGCAGTTCTGTATGCNGCTCCAGCATGCTCTGGATTTTCCATAGTCTGTATGCTAGGTGGTTTCTGACAGAAAATGGAGCAGGAACCATCATCTGCCCTAAAGGATATGAAATGCTGAAGGGGAGTGGGGACCACCTGACTGAGACTCTGCCCTTCCAGGCTGCAGAGTGTGAGGATTGTGCCAGCAAAGGTTCAATAGAGCTGTGGAGAGAGTGTTTCACCACCCAGGAGAGCACATGCTCATATGCCTACAATAAATATTCATANACACATATCACCCAACAAAACAGATCTAATAAACTCAAAAAAATGCACTCAGCCACCTCCTCTTCTTTCCTCCAGCAAACAGCCCACTGGGCTGCACTCATCCTAGCTACACTTGTAACTTTTCTTTAACTCTTGCATTCATTCCTGGTGATTCTAAGTACTGACTTTGTCTGCTAGAACCAGGCAGCAGTATCATTGCCTCCACAGGTGTGTAGCCATTAAAAAAAAAAAAAAAAGTCTATAAAGAGGTATAAACCTTAACCTGAAGAAGACTGTGAAATGGACTGTCTTTATCTAGTACATTGAAAATTCTTTAAGACCTATCTGTGTACAGTGGAGCCTAGAATGCCTGCGGAGATTCTCATGGGGAAGGTGGAAGGACTTGAGTATACAGAGGTGGATATATAGGTGGATGGGACTCTGAGTTGTCACCTTCACTGACCTTCCCTTTAGTGTCTGTTCCATAAAGAAGAAAAAATTGGCNGCGGGCAGGGTTGGGAGGGGTGGTGTCTTGTGTACTTGTTAGCTCTGAAACACCATGGCATAACTTTCAAAGTGGTGTCAGAGACAACCTGTATGATCAAGTTTGTGACTATCTGGAGATGCCTATCTGGAATAGGCATCTGATAGGTGAGCTCTGGCATTCTTCAGAGGTGGCACTATCCTTGCAAACCACTTTTGGGTCAGTAAGTACACACCAGCTCTTCAGTTCCTTGAGAAATCTGTGGGCAGTAATAATGGTAGCACTTTCCTAGCCTGCCCTCAGAGTATCTACAAAGCAATGACCCTGGACAGAGCTTAAGTCTTGAGTTTTCTGTTTTGTAAACCCAGTTGAAAGAGCTCAGAAAGAACACCATGGTTCTATTAGCTGGGGTGTGTGCATGCGTGTGGTGAGACAGAGTCACACTCTGTAGCCCTAGCTGGTCCAGAACTCACTATGTAGACCAGGCTGTCCTTGAACTCACAGAGAGAGACCTGCCTGCCTCTGCCTCCCAAGTGCCAAGATTAAAGGCTCGCACCACCACACCCAGCTATGTGTCTTTGTATCAGTTCAAAAGCAAATAGAAGTGCTTTCCCCTGAAACAAAGCAAAAGATTTTAGGAAGTTAGTTATCAAGGTAGGCATAAAACAAACAAGAAAACACTGGATTCAATTAACTATGTCAAAATTGAAAACTCATAGACCCTTGAAAGAATGAGAAAAATCAGTGAAAATTGCCAAGATCTCTCTATACAACTACAGGAATGTTCTGGTCAGTTCTCAGCTAGTGGAGAATGCAAGAGAAGCTGCCTGAGTAGCATGTCAGAAGCCAGCTTGGATGCTGTATTCAGGAAAAGGGTGATTTTTGCCAGATCATTTCTTATTAATTCTGAAAAGGGCCAGCCCTGCCTTGCCTGGCACAGGCAACTGGCCTACCTCCCTCTCCTCTCTGACCTCTGGTTTGCTCAACGTGGCAGCCCTAGGTGCTCAGGACCCAGGATCCAGGAGTGTCATTCCCAGTGGTGAACTCTGCCTTCTCACAGTCCCTATGGGTGCCCAGGGAACACTTCACCTGTGGCCCCAGATTGACTTGAGAGGATGATTGTGCAGCTGGCTGTTGGTAGGAATTTCATCAGAAATGGGTGTGGTTCTCTCTGCTGGCACGAGCTGGTCTTTGTTATGCTGTATCATCCAAGAACAACTCTTAACTGAGTCTAGGAAGGGTAATAGGTCACCACAGCCCAGCTGAAGATTATATAATGTGCCTGTTTTGGCAATGTCATTCTGAGCTCAGAAACAGCCAGACTGACACCTCAACTTGTGAGCAGCTTGGACAACCCTCCTGATAAAGAGAAAACAGGGTCTCTGAAATCTTATCCCAAAGAAAGAAAGTAATTTAGATAGGAGTCAAGTTGGTATCTAGGTTACAGCATTTCCTCTAAGTGAGCTTCATGACCTTGGGTAAATGACATTATTGATTTATAATGATTTTGCACAATGCCATCCAGTTGAGGGGACACATTCACAGCCATTTGATCCTTACAGTCACCAAGTACAATAGCTGGTGATCTCTTTTTAAAGAAAGAAAGGAAGAGAGAAAAAAGAGAAAAAGAAAACCATGAGCTAAATGAGCTAGCTCACTCTGTCCTGTGTGCATGGAGAAAGTCACCTGTAACTCTGCCTAGCTTCTGATCTAGTCCACTGCTCTTCCTATAGTTACAAACCTGTGGTAGAAATGTATAGAAACTATGAAAGAGCAATGTCAGTATGGTTTGGGTTGACTCGATTCTTATTGGTAGCTTATTTGGGGTAGCAATGAAATTCCAGGTAGAAGGTCAATTTTGTTTTTCAGTTAGCAAACTTTATTTTTTTGAGCAATTGTAGGTTTACAGAGAAATAGACCAGGAAGTACATTTTCCCAGGTATCACTTCTCACCTCCTCTCTTTCTCTTTCCTTCCTTCCCTTCCTTCTCTCCAGTTAGCCCAGTTAAAAATGTGTATTACTGAGGCACACACATTACAGCTGACATACACATACTCTGACACTGTTCTGAAAGTCCTAGTTTGCATTAGGAGCACTCTTGGTGTTACACATCCAGTGTGTTTAGACAAATGTGTGGTTTGTATTTACAGAGTCAGATAAACTGCTTCACTGCCATCAAAACGTCCGTGCCCCATCTGCCTCTCCCTTCTGAGCGTGTAGTGTCCACTGTTACTAGCACCAAGTTGGAATGTACTTTTTAGGGGTTTTTAATGAATGAATTTCAAAGTCACTGAGCATTAAGAGAAAATGCACTCTAAAGAATAGTTACTTTCTTCTCCAGTGTAAATGCTCCAGCCTTGCTCACCCAAGGGGCAATTGATTTCAGGTCTGAGCACCCTACATGTCTACTTTGACAAAATCCTTACCTCAATCTGCCCCCTCCTCTAAGCAGTCTGAGGGGGTGAAGACTGAACTCCAGTCTATTTCCTGGCCTCTCCATACCTTCTTTAATCATGTCCCTCTTCCTGTATGGTAAAATACATAGAGATTCAGCTGCCATCTGGGTTGAAGAGATAGTCTTTGCATCTAGAATCTTCCCAGGCGGGTTACTTGGGAGTAAAGTAACAGTTCTATTTTCTAGAACTTGTCCTCTCTTCCATGACTCATGTGCTTACCCTTCTCCCCACCCCACCCCCATCCTGATGTTCTAATCTTTCTATGAAAGAACAAAGGGTTTGGTAAGTAATCTTGCCTTGTTTAGTCAGTAAACAGAATTCTCTACCTGAGCAGGCTCCCTCTGAGGAGGTGATGGATTCTCTGGAGTCTTTCTCAGAAAAGCATCTTCACTTGAACCTGGGAAGAAAACACCTGCTTCTCAGAACAATTAGCATTTGCAACACACAGTCCATCCTCCTGCACTCCCGCCTCTGCCCTTCCTCTCCCTGGCTCTGCTCCCCACCCCCATANACACACACTCTCCCTCTTTCCAGTCAAGGACACATTGAAGTGGCTGGTCAGTGCCACCCCCGTGTCTAAAACTTCAGCATTTGCCTTTGCAGGGACTTTTCCAACTCTACCTAGAACTAAGCAGAGCTTGAGCATTTGTGGTCAGCCTGCTTCCGGCTGTGGCTTCAGTTAGTCTGTGTTCTCTGACAGAGGAAGTACTTGCAATGATGGGAACTGCCTGACTGGATTGTGGGAGGACCAGGGCAGACGGTGCCTCATAGCATTGGCATGCGAGATGCCAGCATCAAGCCTGCTGAGTGAGGAGAGCAGAGAGGGATAGATCAGCCCCAGAGTGGCAGATGCTGTGTGACATCCCCACCCCAACTACATATATTCCCCTAAATTCAAATTCATTTGTAAACTGAATGTCTTGGTCAAAGATGGCTTTCCCAGAAATGCAAGAAAAACCAAGACAATGGCATGTTTTAGATCCTGAGTTGACCTCAGGGCGAGAGTCTGCAAACATGGATGTATAGGCCTTCACATTCTGGCTAGAGTTGTGGGTGACAGGAGTTGTGGATGACAAGCTAGTAATGACATAAAAGTCTCAGGATTCAAATTCACCATCGCCACCACACACACACACACACACACACACACACACATAGCACCTTCACTGTGATTGGAATATATGAACATTTTCTTTTCAGATTGATTCTCCATGTAGATCAGAACCCTCTTGTTGGGAAACCTTACACCAGCAGGAGCTTATCCTACTGAGGCGCATGCAAAACCACCTGGAAATTGAGAAAGAGTTTGGCTAGAATTGCTAATTAATTTTAACTACTGTGTAATTGGAGATTTGACCTAACAGCCAGGTGATTAATTCAAATACTGGTGATACCAAAGATCTCACATTTGAGGATCTGTCCATTTCAGTGCAGAACAGAACAAGGTCTGCCTACCATGGAACTCGGATTCTGTTCCACTGAGCTTGTCTTGTACGAGTTAGGATTTTAGTGGGGTTCCTCGTACCAAGTTTCTTATTACAAATTTAAGGAGACATCGAAGGAGAGTTTACAGTGAAGGGTTCTATCCCAGAAAACCCTTATTCCTATTTTTGCATGGAAGACCTCCTAAGAAATGGAGAGTGAATGTTATCCCAGGGTTAGAATATATGACCTATAGTGGTCCACAGCAAATGCATGGCCTTTCATGCTATCTAAGTTTGAAAGTGTTCCACAGCACTCTTTCAGTTTACTGTGGTTTAAAGATGCATCGTCTCGGTGGGTAGGTGACTTTATGGACTCCTTGAGTAGGGCCTTCATATTCCAGAGTCGCAGGTGTTCCATGTATGGAGCAGGAAAAAGGGGAAAAAAAAAAAGAAAAAGTAAAAGTTCAGTCAAGGACTCGTAGGTGGAAAAAGTGTGCATTTTGTATGTGTTCAAAAGACCTTGCTGCAGTCACTGCTGGAACTGGGAGGAAGGTGGAAATCACGCATCCTGCAGAAGGTGGGAATTTGCTGTAGCACAATCTCATTGTAATCTGTCATTGTTTAGTCATGTGTTGCTGCTCCCTACATCCAAAGCTGTGTGCACACCCGTGCATGGATCATCCGGAGTCTTTACAACACCTCATTTACATGGACTCTTTGGAAATCTGCCTTCTCTTTTTGTAGAAGGTTTGTTAAGCAGATGAGCACATGGGGGATTTGAGAGTGTGACCTTAGATGAGATCACTACCAGTTTGGCCTTGGAGCATCTGTTTGTATAGCAATAATAAGTTAATCACAGATAAACCTGTGACAATTCACTGTGCATGCCCCCCATCTGGTAAGGTGGAGTCTCTTCTCTCACATCTCCTTCCCTTTCTTTTCCTTCATATCCTGCTTCACACTTGGCTCCTGTCTCTCTTCCTATTCCAGACCCTGCCTTGTGCTACTAGACAGCTACAGTCCAAGCTGCCTTGCCTGTCTGCCCTCATCTTTTCCAGCCACACTTGTGATCTATCACACCTGTGCCTGTTCTAGTGAGGACATCCTCACACATGTTCCCTTCAGAGTCTGGTGCTGGACTCCTTTAGGCTTTCTGTGCAGAGCATTCTTACCAGCTACTCCTGTAGACAGACTTTTCTGTCCCCATCAGCCACTCCCCAAATAACCATACAGAGACTTATTATTAATTATAAATGCTTGGCCGATAGCTTAGGCTTGTCTATAGCCAGTTCTTACAACGTAAATTAACCCATTTCTATTAATCTAAGTACTGCCCCAAGGCTCGTTTACCTCATCTATGAACTTCCTATGTTGTTTATTCTCTGTCTGGCTTGTGACACTCAGATTCCACCCTTCTTCTTCCCAGCGTCCTCTTAGTCTGGCTCTCCCGCCCAGTCTCTTCCTACCCAGCTATAAGGCAGTCATCTCTTTATTAACCGATGAGAGTAATACATATTTACAGTGTATAAAGATTGGTTCACAGACGATTCTATTCTCAATATTTCTCTCTGCTGCTCATTTGACTCAGCACAGCCTGCTCTTTCTTGCCTAGACATCTCTTCTCATTTCCATTACAGGAACCTAGCAATGAAAGCCCTGCTCCCTATGTAGGTGTCCAAAGCAAATATGTCTACTTTTAAAGAGGTCCTATGATCCAGATCCAGTGTCCATATCTGTGTGGCCACTGCACCACCCTCAGTGCCAAGCTTGTGAAATAAAGGCTCCTACAGTTTATGTTGAATTTGTTAGACTTTTAAAATACTTTCAATGCTTATACATACTTGAGCCCAAATAACTATAAGATGCCCACCCATATACTCAGTTACAATGATACTCAATTTGTAAATACAAGTTAATTCTTAAGATCTTATTTGACAAAGGGGCTTTAATCCTGTCTCCTACACCCAAGTCAGAACTTGAGTTGCTCACATCTGTGATGGTGAGCTATGTAAATCCTCCTGCCACATCCCAGCTGATGGTGTATCCGTATATTCTTCAGAGCTTGAAAGTGACAGTAGGATTTGGGATCTTTGTTCTCCTTCTCTGAGATCATTCTACAAAAATTTATAGTAGTTAGGCTGGTTATCTGGGGCCTTTGGCTAAGCTGGACTTCTGTGGGATCCCTCTGGCCCTTCACAGAGACTAGTTTACACTGATGAGAGAAAGTTCACTACCCAGCAAGCCCCATACTGCTGTCTTCTGAAACATGAGGTTCATTTCTCCCTCAGCATTGCAACCCTTGAATGTGAGCTGCTTCCTTGGTAGGAACATGGAGCTATATGTCTGAATGATGGACACAGGTGTAGAATCTCATCAATGGCAGGTCACTGAAGCTCTTCTGTAGAAGACTGATTACTGGCAGAGAAACACCTGATTTTTAAGCTAGTGGCTTTGAAATGGTGTGTTTTATGGGCTTGATCTTTTACCTGTCACTCTGTTGAGAAATTGATTAAAATGAATGTAGGGTAGCATGAATGTTTATCATGGGGTATAGCAGGGTAGACACTGCCATTTTTCTCTTTCAGCAGGAAAGAAAAATTGTAAGCACTTCACATTTACTATTTAAGCTCATGTGAGTAGAATCCATGAAGGATCACTCCATCCTCCCATAAACATTGACTGTCTCCAGTGGTCTAGTCACTCCACAGAGGTGTTTTCAGCCCTCACCTTACAGAGTAGTGAGTTCCTGGGAATGAGTTCCTGGATTCCTCTGGTGTCTTAAGTTGTGACTGAGCTGGGGATGTAGCTCAATTGGTAGAATGCTTGCCCAGAGCCACATAAGTGGACATGGTGGTACATAGGTATTATTCTAACAGTCAGGAGGTAGAGGCAGAAAGATCATGAGTTCAGGGTCACCTTAGCTACATTGTGAGTTTTAGCCTCCCCCACCCCCAAAATAAAAGATGTGCTGGCCTTCTTTGTTTATTTTGCACCTGGTCCTTACATGGCTTCTTCTGCACGATCACCCTAGCTGAAGACAATTTAATGGTCTCAGTTGATGTGTCATATCTAGACTTGGGTCTCACAGAGGATTGATTTTTATTTGAAGCATACTAACACCCTCTATTATGTACAACAGAGGTTGGCCAACACAAGTCCGAAGTCCAAACCCAGTGAGCCACCAACATTTATTTGTAAATAATAATTTGTAAATGCAGCTGCATCTTTTCTTTTGCATAATGCCTATAGCTGTCTGGGGAAGTGGGCAAGGGTAGTTATAACAGAGACCATATGGTTCACAAAGACAAAAATAATCAGTATCAGAAAAGACTGACTCCCAGAAAAATGCTGAGAGCCTATAGTAGATCAAAGCAACAATAGTACATTGTTCTCACTTGCAGGGTTGTTTTGAAAAGTATATGCAGTGTATACTGATAAGATCAAAGTGGTCCAGGTGAGAATGACACTGGCTAGATCCGTTAGTTCCCCTGGATCTCTATGTTCATTCCTGCCCCTCTGTTCAGAACCTGAGTATGAGGCATGCTATTCAGGAGAGAGGCATCATGGGCAGAAGGAAGTGAGGTGAGAGAAGGAAAAGCCCCACTTTGCTAACCAGAGGTGAGAAAGACCATTCACACATACAAGCTGTAACATCAAAAGGATAGAGTTGGGTGGGGCATGTGGCCAAATGGCCCTGCCTTGTACAGTGAGCAGCATCAAGCTGGAAGGGACACGGAAGTACCTTCCATAAGGTCACAAACTGGAAATGGATTGTGGAGCCCATTCCTCATCCTCTGTCCATTAACAATCCCTTTCCCCAAACAAATTCATACATCTATGCATTAAAATGCCAGAACAGGTGAGAACTTAACATTTGTTTCACTTTTAGAGTGATCGTAGATGGTTTTGTTTTTCCAGTGTAATTCTCTTTGAGCACGATGTGAGGTACCTAGAGCAGTCAAAGGCTCAGAGACAGACAGAAACTAGATGGTGGCTTCAAGGGGTGAAGTGGGATTTCAGTTGGGCAAAATGAAACAGTCTGGTATAGGCTATGCAGCAACGTGAATTATTCAGTGCCTCTGAATGCATGTAACTTAAATTACTAAAGTTTGTTATGCGTGTTTTGCCCTAATCTAAAACAAAGCTTGTCAGCCATATAATTTGCAGAGACGAGAGCTATAGTGACAACAACGGGAGCCATAGTAACAAAGACAGAAGCCATAGTGGCGGTGTCCATTGCTGTTGTTAGGACTTTAAATTGGAAGCCTACTTTTTACTTATATTTAATTTTACAGCAATTTCTTCTTGTAAGAATTAAGAATTCCAAAAAAAAAAGAAAGAAAAGAAGAAGAAGAATTAAGAATTCCATTGTGTTAATTACAGCTTTTCTAGGCTAGGGAATTGAGTTGATCAGTGAAGTGCTTGCCACACAAGCATGAGGACCTGTGCTTGGATCCCCAGATGAGGTGGCACATACCTATAATCCCAGAGAAGTGAGGATCCCTAGGGCTTGCTGGCCAGAGAGTCTAGCCAAGTTGGTGAGCTCACATGCAGTGAGACACCTTTTCTCAAAATAATAATCTCAGCATTTGTGAATCAGAAGAAGCCAGATCTCTGTGAGTTCAAGCCCAGCCTGGTCTACATAGTGACTTTCGGGCCAGTAAGTACTACATGAGACCTGTCTCAAGAAAAGGGAGCGGGG
>LZPO01087749.1:43883-56390 GCA_001675575.1 Neotoma lepida | reverse complement strand
TGCCCTAGAGATAGTCTCCAGTCCTTCCCAACAAATAAAACATGGTCTAGTTGGGTGGACGAGGGGCCAACAGAGGCACATTGTTTTGTTTTGCTTTTTAGACTTTTTAAAGCAGACTTTACTTTTAAAAGAAGTTTTAGGTTCACAGCAACAGAGCTGTAGGTACAGACGAGACATGTGTCCCCTTCCATCTCACACACACAGCTTCTACTAACTGCTAACCGAACATTTGCTAGGACTGAGAAAAATACACTGTCACAAGTTCATTGTCCAAAGTCTACAGTTCCTATCAGGCATCCACCTGTATAGACTAGTTTCACTGCACTTAAGCCTGCACCAGACTCCGCCTAATCATGCTTACCTACCCCTAACCATTGGCAACCACCCCCCATCGTTTTACCATCTCCATGTTCTTTTGCCTTTGTCAGAAGTTGTACATATAGAATCATACACTACTCAGCTGTTTCAGATTGCTATCTCTTACTTAGTATGTATTTAAGTTTCTTTTGTGGGTTTTTGTTTTGTTTTACAGCTGAAACATAATTTATTTTTAATACTGAATAATATTCTGTTGTCTGGATAAATGTGTATAAGGATTTTCTTTTGGGCCACCAACCAGCTCCCAAACCATGACTCAGAGACTTCTTATTAGTAATGAATGCTCAACCTATCTTAGGCTCCTTTCTGGCTAGCTCTTTTAACCTAAATTAACCTGTTTCTTTTTATCTACCTTTTGCCTTGGGGCTTTTTTCCTTTCCTTCTGTATATCTTACTTTCACTGCTTCTCATGTCTGTCTGTCTGGCAGCTGTGGCTGATTAGCCCTGGGCTTCTCCCTGTCTTTCTCCCTCATTCTTTTCGTTCCTCCTTTGCCTAGATTTCTCTTCCTATTTATTCTCTCTGTCTGCCAGCCCTGCCTATCCTTTCTCTGTCTAGCTATTGGACGTTCAGCTCTTCATTAGACCAATCAGGTCCTTAGGCCAGCAACGTGAAACAAATGCAACACATCTTTTACATAATTAAACACACATCCTGACATCATTAAACAAATGCAACATAAACAAATGTAACATAAACCAGCCTTTTTAAATCCATTTCCCTACTGAATAACATTTTGGTTACTTCCAAGTTCAGACAATTATCAATAATACTGCTGTTAATATTCATACACAGATTTCTGTGTGCACAAGCTTTTAGTTCTCCCGTGTATTACCAAGGAGTATGATGCTGTGGTCAGTCAAAGCAGAAGTGTCTTTATAAGAACCCACCAATGCTGTCCCACTTTGCATTTCCATTAGCAGTGAGCTATGTTCATATTGATCCATGTTCTTGCTAGAACATGGTGCTGTCAGAGCTCTGGATTGAGCCAGACGGATGTGGAGGGCGAACAGCCTTGCTTATGCTTTATGCTTTTGGCCAAAGAGACATGAGACAAAGCATGTTTTCACTTAGTTATCTCTGACATTTATCTATTCTCTTTGGTAAGGTGATTGTTAAGATGTTTGGTCCCTTTCTTAATAGACTCCTTGTTCTCTCAATTGAAATGTTTTTTTAATATGAATAATTCATCAGATATGTCCTTGGCAAATATTTTCTATTCATTCTCTTGCAAGTGTCTTTGGAATAGCAGAAGTTTTTAATTTCAATGAAATTGTCAATTCTTTCAGAAATGATGGTCTTTGGAGTTCCATTTAAGCCTTCACTATTTATACAGTTTGCCTAGAGTTTCACCTATACTATCTTCTAAGATGTTTTTAAAAGGTTTTAAGTTGTTATTTATTTATTTATTTATTTATTTATTTATTTATTTATTTATTTATTATGAGCAAGAGTGAGAATGAGAGTGGGAGGCGGGGAGAGTCAGAGAGCTTGCACACATGCTACAGCATCCATGTGGAAGTCAACAGACAACTTGCAGGAATCAGTTCTCCCCTCTCCTCCATGTGGGTTCCCGGGATTAAACTCAGGTTGTCAGGATTGGCACTAATCACCTATCCCCACGGAGTCGTCATCTTCCAACCCTCTTATAGGATTTGTACAGCTTTGCATTTTATATTTACATTTGTGTTGGTGACCAGTTGCCTGGAACCATTTGCTAAAAAGAGTACCTTTTACCATCACCAGAGAAGCTTCCTTCTGCAGCAGATGGGAACAAATCAGCCCTAAATGGGATGTCTCCATCAAGTCCCTCCCCTCAGGGCTCAGAGAAGCCCACAGAAGAGGCGATGGAAAGAAAGAGTGGGTGGAGGACACCAGGAAAACAAGGCCCTCTGAGTCACCATGATCAGAGCTGACATAACGCACAGAGACTGGAACAGCACACACCAGGCCTGCATGAGTCTGCACCAGGTCCTCTAGGTACACACTAGGCTTCCAGTTTAGTGATTTTATGGAATTTCTGAATGTGTGAATGAGTGAGTCTCTGATTCTTGTGCCTGCTCTTGAAATCTTTTGTCCAATTCTGGTGTGTTAGGTTTTGTTTATTATATTGTATTATATTATATTATATTATATTATATTATATTATATTACATATTATGTCCTGTTTGTTTTCCAATGAGAGACAGAATGGGAGTAGATCCTTATGGGAGAGGAGGTGGGAGAGGAACTGGAAAGAGCAGAGAGAGGGGAAATTGTAATCAGGATATATTGTGTGAGAGAAAAAAAAATCTATTTTTGCCAAAAGGGGAAATAAAGGAGTACCTTTTCATCACTGTACTCCTTTGTCAAAGAGCGTTCAGTTAAGCAAGTTTGTTTAGGTCTACTTTTAGGCTTTGTGCTCTGACCCATTAATTGTATTTTTTTTTATTTTTAGTTCTTTATATGCATGTGTGGGAGCCTGCATGTATTTATGTGTATCTCATGTGTGAAGGAAACTGTGGAGTCCAGCAGAAGGCACAGGATACCCTGGATCTGGAGTTACAAGTGTGGATGAGCCGTCTTGTGCGGGTGCTGGGAACCCACCCTGGGTCCTCTGCAAGAGCAGTCAACACTCTTAACTCTCTCCAGACTCCTATTTGTAGATTATTTCTGCACTGTTACACTGTCTTGGTTTCCGCAGTCCGACTGTTAGTCTCAAAACTGGATAGCATCAGTCTTCCAAACTTCTTATCCTTCAAGATTCCTTGACCTTTTCTAGATTTTTAACTTTNCCATATAAAATTTAAAATCAATTTTTGGGTATTCATGAAGTCATTCATTGGAATTTTGATTGCATTGAATTCATAGATCAAGTTAAGAAGTGACTTATGGACAATATTAATCTTCCTCTCCATGAACATGAGATATGTCTCCATTTTGTTCTTCAGTTTATTTTCCCCATTTTGTGGCTTTCTTTATACATATATTGTACATATTTAGTTATATTTATATCTAGGTACATCATTTCTTAGGAGATACAATTGAGTTCTCACTTTCAACGTCTACTTGTTTATTGCTCATATATATATATGTAAATGACTTTTGTTGTTTGGTCTGGTTTTGGTTNTGGCTTTTTAAAAATCTCTTTTGGGCTGGAGAAATGGCTCAGTGGTTAAGAGCACTGGCTGCTCTTCCAGAGGACCACGGTTCAATTCCCAGCACCCACATGACAGCTCACAACTGTCTATAACTCCAGTTCCAAGGGATCTGACACCCTCGTGCCAATGTACAGAAAATAAAATTAAATCAATTATTAAAAAAATCTCATTAAGGCTTTCAAATTATTAGACACAAATTCCTTCANTAGGCTTTTAATACCATGGGATCTGTGGAGATGTCATGACTGTCACTTTCCACATTAGTTATCTGTCTTTTTTCTGTTAATTGCAGGTTTTGCTTGTTTGTTCAGTAGTACAAAATACTAAGTGTCCATGGATTTAACCAGAAATTATGAAATGACTGCACTTGGATGTTGGAATCATCTGTTCTTGGGAGATGTGATAATTCTCAAAACTGTAGGAAAAGGGAGGCATGAGAAAACTACATTTTCAGCTTCATTTGCAGGAAACTGAAAATAGATAACAACATAGTTAAAGCAGGGAAATGAAAAGTGTATTATCATTAGAAAAGGCTGAGCACGGCCAGGCACAGTGGACACACCTGACATTCCAGCACTTGAGAAGCACAGGGAAGACAATCACCTCAAGTCGGTCTACACGTCAAATTCTATGCCAGTCATGGCTTCAGAGAGAGAGCCTATCTCCAAACAGAAAACCAGAACCAAAAGGTTAAAACAGTCACTTCGAGTGAGTGGGATTTGAAGTACGAATATATGAGTCAGAGTTTCAGAGTTAACTCTTTTTTTTTTTTTTGCCTAGTGCTAGGGGGCTAAACTGAGGACATTGTGCATGCTAGGCCACACTCTGCCACTGAGCAACATCCTCATCCCCAAAGGAGCTACTCTTTCCATGCTTGCTTACAGTACTTTTGAATTTTAAGCCAGAGCAATATATTAATTTGATAAAAATTAAGGATTAAATCTAAAACATAAGAGGCTCTGCTAATTTTCACTAAAGTATGTTTCTATGCCATCACCCCCAGGATTCAAACATAATAATCATTAATACCAATTATCATCTGCAATAAAATAAATAATATTTTAGAAACAGAATTAATTACATCCAGATAAACGAATTTATAAAGGATTCATTAGGGGGGAAAGACACTTGGACTCATCTTGTTCAGAGTCAATTTTTAAAAATTTTTTGAGACACAATTTCCACTCTGTATCCCAGACTTCCCTTGAGCTGGTGGTTCACCTGGCTCACACCTTCAGGTGCTGGAATTAAAGGCATGCACTACCTGCACTACAGTGCCTGGCTCAGGGTCAGATTGTCAGTAAGTAGGAATTCCATAAGNTAGACGCCTACTCCAGTGGAATGGAAGTTAGTTCATATTTTATATGTGCATGTTATATATAGTATATATTACACACACACACACACACATGCATAATTGCTTCAGACACAAAGCTAAACTTTATTAGTCACTGGGAGCTAACCTTTCCCCATGTTGTCTCACATGACACCACTACAATAACTCTGCCTCANAACTTAAGCTACTGGAACCGGAATGAAGATGCNGTTACTTGCTCAGGAATACTCCACTAGCCTGTGCTTTAGTCTATTGTTTTCTGCTANANTGTCCATTTTCTTCCCCTTGCCTTTTAAAAACATGATGGAATAACTCCATACTCAATATACAAAACCACGTTTAGAATGCAGACAGATTAGGCAANCCCTAGAAGGGTAGGTCCTACAGTCCCCCAACTCCACCGGTTCCTATTTCTTGCTCATCACATCCTTCCCTGAACCAGTCACAGAGCTCAAAGTACAGCTAAATTTCCTTCCACACAAGAATCAATAACCTCAAAGTGTTCAAGATTCTTACTGCAAACAACAAAATTGACTCCAGCTAGTTTAATAAAATCTGTTTTCTTAAAGATAATAACCCCTCGGAGATCACTAAAGGCTGAAGGAACAAAGTCTGCTGTAAACTCACAGAAAAGCGGCCCTCGCCTCCTCCCCCACCCACACCTCAAACCACACTGCCAAACTGTTCTGCAGGAGGAAGCTCACCGCTGCTGACACCTGCAGAATGTCGAGATCTGGCTGAACGGCAACCGCTACAACNTCAGTGCTAATGCTGCCTCTGTGCCAGCAATCCTATTGCAATTTCAGTTGCTACTAAAAGCTAGACACCCCTAAAGCAGCCATATTGGCAAGATGTACGCCCTACATGTTCCCAGTTCTTAGGCCAAAGATGTCAGACTCAAACCTGGAAAGTGCTCGTTAGGCAAGCCCTGGTCTGCTGCAGCCGTCTACTCTGCAAAAGAAGCTGAAAGTTGGACTTACTTCAAGGTTGGGGCGGGGCAGGGGGGGAAATTGACAAATACATATTTGTAAGATGCTTGGAAAGCCCCAAATGTGACATGTACCCAGTTTACAAGAAAAAAAAAAAAAAGCATGAGATCAATGGCATCCTTACAACAACAGGAAGAGGAGGAGGTAGTCACGGCAGGTGACAGAAGGTGGACTGTGAGCGGGAAGTGTTGAATTTGAGGTACTCATGAGATATGTAAATAGAGAGGTTTAATTGAATATAGGAGCCTGGAGCTTAGATGAAAGGTCAGAACTCCGGATAATGCAGACAGCATCAGAATACAGATGGCAACTGATGCTGTGGAGAGGATGTGGCTGTGAGGAGCGGAGTGAGTTGGAAGTACCCCATAGAGAACCGCAGAGCTCACACAGCACAACAGCAGGCAGAAGAAGAGTGAGAAAGGTCAGGGCACTCGAGAAAAGAAACAGAAACTTGTGGCTCTCAGAAGGCAGGGCACAGGAGTATGGAGATCAATAGTGTAGCATACACTTGAAACTTGCTAAGAGAATAGATCTAGAATGTTCTCACCATACCCACAGTAAAAGGATACCTATGTGAGGACACACACACACGTACANATATACATATGTACATAGATTAGCTTGGTTCTATGATAATCATTTCATAAAGTTTATGCACATGAAGACACTACATTATGTCCTGTGAACATATACCAGTTATCGGTGTCAATTATAGCTCAATAAAGCCAGTTTCAGATCTCCTAAATTCTATTCAGATTTAAGAAACAAGCAGTTGAATATTTCCTACATTTTTAGCCCTCATTTCCTGACTTCTGGTCTAGCTGTCCTTGCTTATACTGGGCCATACTGTCCTGAAACAAAGATGAACAGACAATAGGGACAAAGCAAATGGCCTGTGAGGAAGCTTCCGCAGCTGCAGGATCATACACCTTTGCTGCCCTGCGGAGAGTTCTCCTTAGCTACCACATGCACAAGGGCCTCTGTTTCTCCTGTGTGTTGTTCCTGCTCTCATGCTGGTACACTCACCTAGGAGTCTGTGGTCAGGCCTTCTCCACATCCTTCACTCCTCTATGCTGAGTTCCTGCTGCCTTGAAAAGATCTTGCCATTCTTTTCATCNCCCTTCCTTTGATCAATTACTTATCCCAGCCAGCTCTGTCTCTACAGTTCCCTTCTTCTAAAACTACTCTCAAATCCCCCAAGTCCAAATCAAGGAGTCTCAGATCTTCCCATCACAGTAATATAATACACAGAGGTTCATGTTATATGCCACCATAGCATACAAATGAAAATAGCATCAGCTTGTGTGATCCCGAGTTAAGTCCCTTGGCCTTCTGAAGTACCTAGTCCATCAGAGTACCTGAGTGTACCTATGGGGGCATTATGAAAACTTAAAGAGTTTAGACCCTTAAAATGTGAAGAAGTGTTAACTGGAAAAATACAAAACATTCAGTAAACACTATTATTAGTAGTATTATAGCATTCTTTTGTATTATTTCTGCTATTTTCATCAAAATGCAAACCATTGGAGCAGTCACCCTATCCAAATATTGTTTATAAATCAATGTAAGCATCAGGGTAGCCATGGTGGTGCATTAAAGAGGTGGAGGTAAGAAGATCATTTTGAAGCCATCTTTGGCTACAAAGTAAGTTCAAGGCCAACCTGGATTACATAAGTTCTTGTTTCAAAATAACAATGACCAAAGAGAATGAAATATATGGAGATTTCAATCCACAATAGCTAAGTGCTTGATTTTTACTAATATCCATAAAACCATTCCAAACCCAACTTACCAAGACTCATATTGAACCTACACACTAAAATTCAAGATGTGTAATGACCCTGCTAATGTCCTCAGCCCAAACTTAAAGAGTCTTTGATACCTCTCACTTTCTCAACCCTCTCTATCTGTTCAGTGTGGCTCATACTAATGACACTAGTGACAAAGAGTGAGTCAGAGGTGAGGGTAGGAACAGGGCAGACACTAGGGGACTCAGTTGACCTCTGATTCTGCAAGTGAAGTGAAGTCAGTATGAAAGGACCATCTCTGTGCTGAACTTCAGGATACCTGGGGATAAGAACAGGTTTTTTTTTCTAGTTTACAGCCCAACATTTATAATAATCATTTGCTAATGAGATTTTAATGATAATAATCTATCACACCATTTCTATGTATAAAAGACACATTCTTCTGTTGCATTTTCCTTCATAATTAGAAACTTTCTACTTACGCTTGCCTTTCCCTTGTCTCTCACTCACCATGTCAGGTGGGATAAACACTACAAAACTTGGGAAGAGTTAATGCAGCTGATGATAAGGCAAAGTAGTGACACTCACTGAAGCTTCAGATGGGCAGAAGGGCAGGAAAGAGAGAGGCAAAGACAGACACAGAGTCATTTAGATATACTCAGCTAACCAAAGGTCCAGATGACTGAACTAGCCCAGACAAACACAGCAATGTGAGGTAGAGTTGTGTGTGTCTGTGTGTGTGTGTGTGTGTCTGTGTGTGTGTGTGTGTGTCTGTGTATCTGTGTGTCTGTGTATCTGTGTGTGCATGTAACATAAAATCTCTGTCTCTGGCATCTGATTCCTGTATCCTCCTGAGAAATGGCCAAGGTGTTTTATAAATCAAGTGACATACCTAACCACTACAAATATGAAGGCACATGACATACTAGGATTCCCATGAGCCAATCAGGGCTATCATCTATTGATTTGTGATGTCAAGGACTTCAGCCTGATTCTCTAATTAAATTCTAAAAAATGTGCTTCTGAAGATGGGTAATCAATACCTCACCCCAATGTCAATGGAGCTGTGATATTCAAATACCAACTGCCTCTTTTCTCTATCTGTTGAAGGCTAAAACACATACAAACATACGTGGATACATACATACATACATACACACATATCCATGTCTCACATTTTTTTCTCAGTCTATGATCTAACTATCTTCTTCGGTTTGTCTTTTATCCAAAGATGATACAGAATTCCTCCTTAAAAAACCTTGTTAGGAGTTGTCACACACATGACATGATTTTCATAATCTGGTTGGCTTTTTCTAGCTTGGGAGACCACCCGCCCCTCAGTCTCTAACTTCAATGGTTACAATCTTTGTTTCAAATTATTAATGATACTCCTAACAACCCTGCAAAGTAATGTCATATCCATTTTGAAGATGAGTACATAGAAGCTTAGGTTTGTTATGTTCGTGGCCTAAGGTCATATGAGGAATGAATTGCAGGGAAAAAAANCCCTGAACTTGAGTGAGGAGAAACCGCAGCACAAACTCTCCTGTCTACCACATCGCCCCACATGATTCCTGGTAGGAAAGNGAAAGGGTTCAGCTCTAACCAAGGATGAAAAGAGAAGCACTGAGGTAGAAAGTAGCTGTCTACTAAAAGATTTCCCTCAGCTAGCTTACATTTACCACCTCCCAGACCTCCCTGCTCAGTCTCTGTCTGGCATTTCCTAACTTTTTCATTCTTTCCCTAGTTCCATTATTTTCTTCTCTAGATAACACAAAACAAAGATCAAGGCCTCTCTGCTCAGCTCTTTAAGGTACANACCAGCTCACACAAAAATGGCCACTCCAGGACATGGTCCCTGAATCCATAAAGCACATGATCACAAAAGCATGCAAATAGTTTGCTACCATGAGCTTATTCTTCTAGGTCTTCCACAAACTGCTTTCTGTTCACCCCTGCCTTACTTATTCTAATCACCTGGGGTTCAGTAACTGTCTACTTTATAGTAACTGCACTGGAAATTGTCACTACCCAGATCCTCTGATCCCATAACCCAATGCCCATCCTCCCAGCTAAGCGTACATCCTGCTGACAGCTGGGTTATGTACCAGAATCAACTTCTACAAAGGGAGCTACATTGCCCAAGGTCACATCACTGCCTGTAGTCAGCTTGAAGGCAAGCTTATGGAAAGGTTGCCCCAGCTAGGGACGACTGGAAACCATCCAAGCCCAGAGGACCGGAGCGGGCTTCTACAGCCGCCTTTATGAATTCATGTGAGTTCAGCTTCTTCCTCTGTCCAATGCAGTTTCCTTCTCTCATTCACAAATGCTCCTGTGCATCCCACAGGCAAATCTCAGCATCTGAGTCTTGGAAACTCATACAACAACTCATACAACTAATACAACACTCTACACTCCTAACTTCAGTCATAACCACAGATATTGTCACTTTAACTAAAGGACAAAACTGCAGTATAGAGACCTACAAGAAGGCACATGGATATAATGTCCAGAAGNATATGAGGAGGTAAACAGGGTAGAAATTAAAATCTATGAAATATTCCTCCTTGTATGCCATTTGAAGTGTTTAATTCATATTTCATAGCTTTGCCATTGTAAAATTTTCATGCATACTGACACTTAGATATCCTGCCTGTTTCTATTTTCTTGTTCTTGGTGTCTATATAGAGAATTAGATACTTTGCAGGCTTTACCTTGTAAAAACTCTTAGTATCTTTGTGAATATTCCTGTGTGTGTTGGTTCATGCATGTGTGTAGCTTGTGTGTACATATAATGGTGCGTATGTGCATATGTATGAATGTGTGTGTCCACATGGATGTGTCTGTGCCTGTGTGTTGCTATGTGTGGGTTTTTACACGTAGGTATGCATGTGAGCATATGAAGGAGTTCATGTCTATGTGTGCACATGTACATGTACAGTTGTATTAGTGTGGGGTGTGCGTGTGTACATGTNGACATATGTTGGGTATATGTGTATATGCATGCAAGTGGATGTAGAATGCACATACATACCTGTGTGCATTTGTGTGCATTTATGTGTAGGTGTGTATATGCTCTGTACTTAAAGGTAAGTGGGTCTATACATGTGCATGTGTGTCCCTGTGTATGTATGCATATGAATGTAGGTGNATGTATTTGTCCATGTAGTTGTGTGTCTGTGCACATATTATGTGCATGCTCATGTGCCTGCACACAACTTTACATCATGGTATTTATCATGGAAATACAGATATGGGCACAGATTTAAATAAATAGCTATATGTTTTGGCACAATGTTAAGGTGAAATATGTCAGTACAACCTGAATATGTAAAACTAAGAAACTAATCATAAAAATGACACACAAAAACAGTTCACTATATTGCAGAGGCTGAAAGAAACTAGAAAATGTACTAGACGTCCTGACTCCAAGACTATACAAGCATTAAGAGCTTATGGGGACAGAAATAAATGAAGCCCTAAATAGGCATGAGCTAAACTTTCCAAAACATACCCCATAACTACACAGAAGAGAAGTTTTCATAGTTGTCTGCTCAACCCCTGTCAGGCTGAGGTTCTCATCTTTGGAAAGGGCATGGATTGAAGAATAAGGAGGGTGAAGAAATACAGATGGCACCATATCAGCAAGCTGAGAGAGGAAGGGATCTTCAATCCAAATTCCAGGAGTGGAAAGAGCTGTTGGACCCACACTGACAGTGCAGCTGCAGAGGGGACAGGGTTCCTGTCTGAGACAGAAAAGAAACAGATGAAGACTGGAGACAGAGTTTGAAATATTGACCATATTCCCAGTTTGTTTTTAAAGCAGTGAAATTCCAAATGGACATTAACACACTCACCATTTCATGACATTCACTAATGGAACAATGTTAGTAATGGCATACAGAAGTCTACAAAATCAAGCATTCTACTCCTGCCCCACTGTATAGTATTAAAAACATCTGAATTTCCTGAAGTTCAGTGGAGTGATCTCTCTCTCTCATGTGTGTGTGGTTTTTATATATGTATACACACACACACACACACACACACACACACACACCCCACACATATGTGTGCAGGTGAGGTCCTCTATGTCCAGACATCCATGTTTGATGTCTTCCTTAATCTCTTCCCAATCTTGAATTTTGAGACAGAAATGTCTATTTATCCTGGAACTTGCTGTTTCAGCTACACTGGGTAACCANCTTACCCCAGGGATCCAACTGTGTCTGCTCTCCAAGCAGCAAGGTTACAGGTGTGGATTATCCTTAGCTTCTCTGTGGGCTCTGGAGTTCTAATCACAGGTCCTCATATTGCACAGTAAGCAGTTTATCATTTCTCTGACCTTTACACATCTTCTAAATCCAGCTGCTGATGGTACAAGTAGCTGCAACTTGTTTGAAACATATGTGGAATTATCTACTGATTTTGAAAATATACATTTTTCAACACAACTTTCCCATTCCTGGTGGAAGCTTTCAACCATACTGACTGGTAGAACCCAGGGAGGAGAGAGAAAGACAGGTGGGGGGGAGCAGTGAGGGCAAGTGGAGGTAGAAAGAGAGAGAAAGGGGAGATTATAATATCTTCAGAGACTGCTTTATGATAAGGTGAAGATAAATTATGAACAACATGAAGGAGACTACCAATATCTGTAAACTAAATATATATATATAATATAAGAACATATATCTTGTATATAAGAAATATATGTAATACCTTGTTTTTTAAAATGTATAAAGATAGCATATTGTTTAGTGACACAGCACTCAGCAGGCATTTCAGTGAGGCAGAAAGAGGATGTGAGTGGGCGCCAGCATGGAGACCTTAGGGGTCCCAATACGATTCTGTTCCTGAACTAGGTGGGCCCAGGCCTACTTGCATCTTTACATCTTAAACAAGTGCTTATCACTATTAT
>LZPO01087749.1:4204-21825 GCA_001675575.1 Neotoma lepida | reverse complement strand
TCTATGTGTGTGTGTGTGCCTCTGTGTGTGTGTGCACGCATGCACGTATGTACATGTGGTGCATGTGGAGTATCTGAGGTCACAGAGAGCAGCTCCTCAAACCACAGCCTTTACACTATCACTACATTTTTCTACTGGAAATCCAGGACATCTCTCTTCCCACTGCTCGTGAAGAGAGGAAGACATGACACACAGGTAAGGTAAGTGGGAGACAACAGCAAGGGCAGGCAGGAAAAGAGGTCTGAAAAATGTCAGCCCCAGAGGCTGTCCCAGGTGGAGAAAATGGTTACTCCTGGTGTAATTGTCCTGCCAGGAAAGAAGCTATTCTATTCTATTTATTTGTTTGTTACTAGTTTTAGTTTTTAAGACAGTGTTTCTCTACATAGCCCTGGCTGTCCTGGAACTCACTCTGTAGACCAGGCTGGCCTTGAACCTGCCTCTGCCTCAGGAGTGCTGAGATTAAAGGTGTGTGCCACCACCTTGGAGCTGAGTGAAGCTATTCTAAAAGAAGACACCTGTGACCCTTCTTGGCTATCAGACTATTAAAATAATAGATCACAAAGAATTAAACATTTCCTAGGAATCTCAGGCTGAGGGAAAGGGAAGGCTGATTCCCTGATGCTAGCCAGAGGAGGGACTTGCCTCCTAGAAAGGCTTTCACACATCTCTGATGGCTATATGAACCACCATGCAGGACAGATTAGGGTTTAGACAATGATGGGCAAGTGATGGACAGGGTCACACTTTGACTAGGACCACTTAGCTTTCTATACCTCTTGCTCTCTATTTAAACCTAAACCTCATGTCAGGATCTCAAAGAGAGATTTGGAAGTTACAGGACTCCCATTGTTTACTTTCCCATGGTAGTATTGCTGAATAAATCTCCCTTCTCTAGTTTCCACTCTCACTTGTGTGTGTAAGTGGTGTATTAGGAAAGATGGCTGAGCCTAGCTTGTTGGTCATGCCAGAGTCCAGACTTTGACTCTCAAATACACAGTAATGTAAGTCCACATTGTATTAGAAACTTATTCATTGTTCCTCATACACACACACACACACACACACACACACACACACACACACACACACACATACATACACCTCCTCCCATATATACAAATTATTATATTTCAAACAAAGTCTTTCTATATAACCCAGGTTCACCTTGAAATCATGGTGCTCCTCCTTTTGTGCCCTCCAGAGTGCTGGGATCACAGACATGCTTTACCATGCCTGGCTGATTCTCTTGCATTTGAACAATGCCTCCTTTCTTTTCGTGAATCCCCTGTTAGCAGTGTGAGGTGTGACCGGAGAGGTAAGGAGCCTGGGAGGCAGTGACAGTGGGCCCCCAGGGAACAGGACATTGGCATGCTGGTTGTGCAACCGAGCCTGACTGTTTCTCCCAGAGGAATTGCAGAACCTGACTATGTTGTGAGCTGGTAACAGCACATCTTGTGAAAGATTCCACTGAAAATCCTGACCATGATGGGAATAAATATGCTGTGTGCCAGCAAAGCAGGATGAAAGGAAAATGACAGACTACACACCTGAGTAAGCTTTATCACCAATACCTATCCAACTGCAGGCACATACTCCTCATATAGTAAGTGAAACTTGTACTCAACCAGAGAGAGAAGATTTAGGAGACAAATAGAAAAACAATAACAGTTATAGTGTCAAGGGAAAGATCCTTGTAAGCTCCAAACACTCTTCCTATCAGAATGGAAGAAGTCCATATAGCTATTTTTATTGCTTAATAAATGTTTACTATTGTTTTCTAATGTAAAGCTTAGATAGGATGAAACATTTATTCATGGTCCCATGGTTACAAATGACAAAACAAGAATAGATAGTCTGGGAGAGACAGAGGGAACAAACACAGATGGTACCAGATAGAGCTCTATTCTAGATGCTCTCTAATTCACAGCGACTTACTCACTTTCTGAGCCTCGGTATGTTCATTGCTACCATTGGGACAATTTTCCAGGGGTCTTGTGAGAATCGGAGACTCTTTCTACTCAGAATGGCTCATAACTGACCTCTAGAAGGAAAGAAGAGAGACCGAAGACAGAGGTATTGGGTGTTTCTGCTTTAGGAAAGAAAGGAAAGTCTCACCATATGTCCATATCCATTTAGATTAGGGAGAAAAGAAAGAAAAGAAAACAGGTGGTTGTCTCAGTCAGTCCTACCCAAACTATAGGAATTCCGGGCTACCAAGCATTTCAACTCTGGGGCTCGGAATCCTGAGCAAAAGTTTTGCAAATTAATTCCCTCCCCTCCACTGTTCCAAGAATACTAGAACCCCTCAAAGCTTGGAAACATCCCCTACTTTGTTACTTATGACTTTGAATCTCTTAAAAAAATTCTTCTTTCTTGAAGCTTTCTGAACATATTCAAGTGGTAAGAAATATTTCCAGTCATTTCCAGGCTGAAAATGGGAGACAGGGAAATCAAACAAGTAGAAAATGCATGCCAAAATTACTCCATCTTGGGAGTCTCCATGCTCTTTCTGCACTGTGGCCATCTCTCCGGGAGGTTACCAGGTAAGCACTCTGCCTGACCTTTGCAAAGTTGCTAGTATTACCAGTAATAAAGACAGGACCTACAGTTGGCACAAATCACCTTGAAAAGCAATGAACCATCACCTGAAGGAGCTGAGCAGGAATATAACCCACAATTTGTCAATCCTATACTCAGGATTAGGATTATTTATAATCTGAAATAATTTAATTTAGAAGAANAGTATATTCCAGCAACATTATTTATAATGAAACAACAACAACCACCTGGAAACAAATGGTTTATCTACACAGCACAAAATGTATTAGTGTGGGGGCTGGAGACATGGTTTCACAGTTAAGAGTACAGACTGCTCTAGCAGAAGACCTAAATTCATTTCCTGTACCTGTATCAGTGTCTCACAACTGCCTGTAGAATCTGACACCTCTTGGTACACACACACACATACACACACACTCATACAAACATGCACACACACAAGTACACACAAAATTAAAACATGAAGTAAATCTTTAAAAGGAATCCATTCATACACTGTGGCATATTCATAATGGAATATTACGCACCAATGAACTTAAACTGAATGGCATCCAAGAATACAAATAAATATCAAAAATGTAACAGTGAACACCACAAGAAAACCCACAGAATCAACTAACTTGTCTCATAGGGACTCACAGAGACTGAACTGATAACCAAGGAGCATGCATGGCACTGACCTAGGCCCTCAGTATATATGTTATAATTGTGTAGCTTGGGCTTCTTGTGGGACTCCTAACAGTGGGAGCAGGGGCTGTCTCTGACTCTGTTGCCTGCTTTTGGGATCCTTTCCTCCTACTGGGTTGCCCAGTCCAAACTTAATAGGAGAGAAAGTGCTACTCTCACTGCAACTTGATACACCATAGCTGATTGATATCCATGGCCTGCCCTTTTCTAAAGAGAAACAGAGAAGGGGTGGATAGGCCAGGGAAGAGCTGGCAGGGAGTGGGGATATTGGGAGGAGGAAGAGGAAACTGAAGTCAGGATATAAAAACAAAATAAATAAATAAATACCAAAAAATGTAATAGTAACAGGAACAAAAGAATCTCACAGAAGAATAAATTTCTCTTTGCATGAAATTAACAAGCAAAATGAAGCAATATATAATTTGGGGATAGTTATATACAGGATAAAACTATAAAGAAAGCCAATAGAATGGCTGGTTACCCTGGGGACCAAGGCAGGGACAAAATTAGAGAGATGAGCCAGAAAACGTCAAAAGAACTGGAAATATTCTCATTTTAAGCTGATTGGCAGGGTCGTGAATGTTTATGACTGCAATTATACTCTTAAACTATTCTTATGCCCCCATACACTTGAGTCTATGTATATACTAGTTAAGTTTTATTATTGTCATGTATGGGTACACATATGCCACGGTACATGTGTGGTGGTTAGAGGCCAACTTTTAGGAGTTGGCACCATTCACCACAGGTTTCAAGGTCTGACCACAGATCATCACACTTGAGTGCAAGTCTTTTGACTCACTGAGCAATCTTCTCAGCTTGTCTATGAATATTTTGTTTCAAAATTTAAAAAATATGTAACTTAAATACACATGTGGTCCCTTGGGTAGCCACTGCTCTCTCTCCTCAATAGGAGTCAAGTGTTATCACCAGTGTCAGCCTCAGCTACTATAGCCTGAATGTGTGCGTCTTCCCAAAATTCATATGTTGAAATCCTAACCCTTTGGGAGGGGAAGTTTATGGTATTTTCAGTAATGAAAATATAAAATTGATGGAATAGCTTTAAAGAAACAAGGCATAGTTCTGTGGAGATGAACAGTGTCAGCGATTTTGTTCCCTCCAGGACCAGAGTACATAAGAAAGAGGCACAAGGGACTTGCCCCCCTTTCACTATCTGAAGACCCAGAAAGATGCCGGAAAGCAAGACCCCACTAGATACTGAATCACTGACTTTGGACTTCCCAGCCTTGAGGACTATGAGAAATAAATTTCTGCTTCCCATAAGCCACTCAGCCCACAGTATTATGTTATAGGAGCCTGAATGGACCAAGACAATGAGAAACGTAAATTTTATGAAACGATTTTGGAACATGGAAATGAGCACTATACATCAAAGGCGCAGTGAAACGTAAGCTTTCCTGGTAGTGATTTCCACCCTGCCATTTTCCATGTTGCTTTCAAAACCCCCCTCTCTCACATATGTCTGTCTTCCTAAAGCCTCTTAAAAGTCTTTCTATAGGAGTCAGAGGCAGGCAGATCTCTGTGAGTTTGAGGCCAGCCTGGTCTACAGAGTGAGTTCCAGGACAGCCAGGGCTACACAGAGAAACCCTGTCTCAAAAAACCAAAATAAAAAAAAAAAACAAAAAAAAGTATTTCTATAAACTCCAAATCAATTTTTCTCACCTTACAGAGTCAACTGCTCTTACCAGCTCTTTGCCCTAAAAGCATGATCTGAAGACATAGATAGATAGATAGATACATAGATACATAGATACATAGATAGATACATGTGGTATTTTTTTAAATCTCACCAAAAGACTATTGACTTCCAACAGCAAAATACTTTCAGACAGGAAAAAACACTGCTGAGTAGAAATCCATGCATGACAAACAGGAGGAGAGTTTCAAGAGAAACTCATAGAGAAGACAGGTGTTCACTGTCTTAGGAATGAAGAAAATGAGTTTCACTGTCGCAGGAAGAATAGATCCAATAACTTGTACACTCATTCTCAGTTGGTGACTTTACCATTGTTCAGGAGGGAAACAGAAGACCTTGTGTGGAGAGCCCACTTACAGGTCAGTTAATCTACAGGTAGAGATTCAACTTCTGCTTCCTGGCTCTGTTCCAAAACAGAAAGGGAAACCCCTCCCACCAAAAGCACATTGTCCTTCTCAGTTCTCTACTCCCTACTTCTTAAATTACAGACAACCTGACAACTCACACTGCCCCTCTCTCCTTCCAGGCCTCCAACTACCTGTCCCCTGGATGGAGCCCTCTCACTAGACTGGAACAGCTTCGCTTCCCGGGCTCCGGCTCCAGCCCTTCTCCCGCCTTTTTCTCCAGCATCTCTAGCCCATCTCATATCTCAATATTTATGTGAAACAGTTTTTAAAATGAGGAGTTCCTAGGTCTCCTTCTGAGACAGTCTTCCTTCCTCATTCCACATCCTTTTGACTACTCCTAAAACATCAGTCTGCTCTTAACAAATTGACTGTTCCTACTGGTATCTCTGGCCTAGATTTCTCTTCAGAGTTCCAGGCTCATTTACCCAATTGATTTCCTGGTCTATCTATTAGCACTTCTTAGACACCTCCGATTCACAATGTCCACAGTGGGAGCAGCCTTCTTCCCTGAACACCCCGAAAAGCCCCCACTCTCACAGTATCCCTTACTTCTCATCTGCTCAAGGCAGGAAGCTAGGAATTGTGTCACACACTTTCCTTGTCCTATAGTCTATTTCAATGGAGTCTAATCCCTTCAACATCTGAAATGCCTCTCAGATCACTTCTCTCCCTCTCTCCTGCCCACTCCGTATCAGATAACACACACCTTTAAATTGATCCTCAGTCTGGCTTCCCCTCAGCCATTCTCCACAATCCAGCCTGAACAATCCTCCTAAACTATAAACCTGAGCATGGTCATCTCCCTCGCAACTGCACATGAATGTGCATGTACACACAGACAAAGAGATACAGAGACAGACAGACAGACAGACAGACAGACAGACAGACACACACTTTTCAATTACTGGTATTTGCCCTAGGGTTTAAAACAAACTCATTGAAAAACTTAGCAGCCCCTGCCCCCCAACCTGTCTATCAGCTTCAAGCTTCACCTCAGTACCTGCCTTGCATGTTTTTGTTCTGACCTTCCTGTCACTTCTTCTAGAAAGTTCTCTAGCACTTCTAGAATTCCCCATCATGTGCTGTGATGACTTAATGGTGTCTGTCTCCCACACTACATTGCTGTTCAGTTAGGTTCAGGATCATGCCTGTGTCATGACTTCACCCTAGTGCCCCTCAGACTGTCTGATCCAACTCACACCTCACAAACACCAGTGAAGTAAATGAATTGGTGCTCTTTTCCCTTCTAGGATGATTCAGGATATTTTATACTGGCATTTTTCTAAATCCTGCACATATCTGCCTGAATTTGTATATTTAAAGTGATCATAATTAAGAGTTATTGGTTGAACTACAGGAGAGGAAGTAATTAGAATAAGTTATCCCTGATCCCTCTCATAGGCTGAAAATAATGAAGGAATGAGTAACCTAATGAAAATCTAGAAATTAAAAACACTTCAGTAACATGATCTAAAGACGAGAGAGAAAGGTTTTTAACAGTGTTCTCGGGTTAAGATAGACTATACTTCAGGGTTGATGCCTCACACGATTTCCGCCTTCCATGTTAGCATATTTGCTGGTGTCGTTCAAGTCTTGTTTAGGCATTCCTGTTGATCATATGAGCCATGGGTGCAGCTTCTCTGCCATTTCTGGGAGACACAGCCTCACAGTAAACTTCCCATTCCTCTGGCTCTTACAATCTTTCTGCCTTCTCCTCCACAACAAGGTTTCCAACCTTGACAAAGAATTATAGGGAACTAAGGAATTCTGAGAGTGGGAGAAACGGCACTTCCTAGGTAAGAGCCCTGGCTATTCAATACCAAGTGGTCAGCCCTGAAATTCCATACATACACAAAGATTACGTGGACTGGATCAGACTGTGTTTTATGTTTATAATATATTTTAAATGACATAATACATCTTTTAATATAACATGTACTAAAGAAAAATGGGTCATAAATTTGAAAGAGAGAGCAAGGGGTTACTTGAGAGGAGTTAGAGGGAGGAAAGGGAAGGGGAGATGATGTAATTATATTTTAATTTCAAAATTTGAAAAATTTATTAATTAAAAAACCTGAGATAAAATGTTTTTAAAATTACAAGCCAGGCACAGTGGCACATGCCTATAATCAGAAGGCTGAGGTAGGAGGCTCTCCATGAGTTCAAAGCAAGAGATATATAGAAAAGCCTGTTTCAATAAAATAAAATAAAACCATATATAGCAGGCTAGTTAACTGAAAAATCAACTTGGACAGGATATGAAGAAATGAGTATTTAGTGTGCCTAGAGGAGATGAATTTGGGGGTAGAATCAGGTAGACAAAAGCACATAAATTCAAGAAATTGCTAAATGACATCGCTTAATAGTTACAAAGGTAGATTATGCATTATCTGTGGCTTACAAAGTTTTGGCCACTAATATCCTTCTTAAATGCTCCATTTCAGATAATTGTGGCATTTTACTTTTTCGTTTTTCAAAGCACTAATGAGGTCTACAACCAATACATTTAAACAAGATACAGTATTTGTCTAAAAGACCAAGATCAAGACAGAAAACGTTTAATGTTACTGCTTTGATCCACAAATACAAAACAGTAAACGGATATCTGAAAAAAAAACTGTAAGTCAGAATTCACAGAAGAAAATGCTGTAGGCAAGAACATTGATTTTTCCAAGAATATAGATTTTAGATTTTGCTTGGAAGGGTAAACACTAGCAAGGATTCCAGCAGGTGGCGCTCTGAACCAATTAATGAGAAACTGGTCCTGGGCTCAGATACTCTTTTATGGAATAAAATCTTTCCCTTTTGTGATATATGTATTCTGACCACATACTCCGGAAATGTGGAGTCCACACTCTCTATAACACACACACACACACACACACACACACAGAGAGAGAGAGAGAGAGAGAGAGAGAGAGAGAGAGAGAGAGAGAGAGAGAAAGAGATCTGCAATCTGCAGTAAGAAATGAGGCAACATCACTAAGCTATGAAGACAAACAAGCTGGACATGCAAATATATATGTACAGGTGTGGAAATTGAATGTGTTTCTAATAGTCAATCTATCCTCCCCTAATGAGTCCTTAGCACTGCCTAGTAAATATCCCATTACTCAGCTATATTATTCTCTCACACCAAATAACAGTCCAAATTTCTGTGCTTTCTTCAAACATTGAATACCTTCTCCTCTGGGCTCTTCTGTCTCATGACCTACCCGCTTACTATGAATAGAGGGAACAGAAATAGGCATAGGAGCTGCCACCCCTCCATTCACATGGCCAGATGTAATCTTCTCATCTCTCNTGCAAACCCACATGCCCCTTCCTTCCTCCCAACAGCAGCAGCCCAAGGAGCTGGCCCTTCAGTTACCCAAAGTTATGCCTTTATTGGTACTCCTCTGATGTCTGCTCNTCTGGAAATGAGTGCTCCTTTGTAAATGAGTGCTCCANCNTAAATAGGTGTTCCTCTGTAAATGGGTGCTCCTCTGATCATGGCTCCTCTATAAATAGNTGCTCCTCTGTAAATGGGTGCTCCTCTGATGGGTGCTCCTACCACCTTCTCAGGAACCTGGGCTGCCACATGCTCTTTAATTTCTCTCTCTTGAACTCTACTTTTCAATGATTGTATTTAGAATGCTTAAGACATATTCCCATCTCTCCTACTAAAATACAAATGAAATAAGTGGAGCTGTATATAGAACCAGTTTGGCCTTGAATCCATCATTGTTAAAATTCATTAGTGGTGAGCTGGAGTTGGGGCTCAGGGTCAGAGTNCTTGCCTAGTATACTGGGCCTGGGTTCAGTCTCCAGCATAGTAATGGTAAATAGGTAAGTTTGAAATTCAGTGACAGGTTTAGTGGGATTTTACAATACTTTTCTAGCTATGTTATTTATTACGGGCAAAGTCCCATGATACACAGTTACAAACAAGCAAGCCTCCTCAGACACCTCACCTTCTTCCAGCTCAACCCTTCTAACTTCTAACAGTCACACTCTCAAGAGCGTACTGCATGCATGCCTGGGCTCAATTTCTTCCCCTCCACTTCCTCTGCTGTCCCTTCCTTCCAAACTCATTTTTACCTCCTGCTCTACTGCATCTTAAAATCGCCCATCAAGGACCTTCAAGTCACTTTGATGGACGTGTTTTCATTATCGNTGAATTGATGTCTCAGTAGCATGAGACACTCAGCCGCATCACATCTTAAACATTTCCATCCGCTGCTCCAGCTACTGTAATGTTGCTTCTCTGTTGTCTTCTTTCCCTTGCCAACTCACTCCTCTCTACTCTGTCATTCCATGCTGTGGTTTCTTAGTTCACTCTTACGTCCTTTCTCCAGAGAGAAGTGTGACATTTTCCCTTAGCTATCTCAAAAAGCTCTGAATTAAACTAATCCCTGTTTTCTCCCTCAGATCTCCTTCTCCCTTTATCAGATTACGAAGTGGCACACGGATTATAAAACTAGAGCCCTTCTTGTCAGCTCCCAAAACATGAACAACTCCTGCAATCTCACTTCGAAGATACCCCTGGGTCACCTGCATCTCCTCATAGCCGCCATGAGCTATTAATTNAATCCAACTCAACTCAATGTGGCTTTTGCAGCTTCTGGTGGGATCTTCTACTGTGTTCCTGGCATNGTTCCTGGTAGTTGTCTGCCCTGTTCTCTCAACAATAGCTATGGGGTTAGCTCCAAAACAAAACTGGTCTTGCTAGTCTCTAAAGTCAGTCTCTACAGTTTTCCCTCCTTTTCCCTTTTTTTTTTGTTTTTTTGTGTTTTTTTTTGTTTGTTTTTTTTGTTTTTGTTTTTTGTTTTTTGTTTTTTGTTTTTTTTTATTAAAGGGCAAAATGTCTTCCAGGGACCACAGGACCCTCCAGGGTCTTTCTCTCAATTCTCTACCAAGCTTCATATCAAATCTCCTTCTCCATTAGGCCTTACAGTCAAATAAAGCTATTTTTCAGTCCTTTAGACCAGACATTTTCCCTCCTACCACAAGACCTTAGTGTGCTCTATCAAGAAATTTTTTCTTCATTGTTAGCCTGGTCATTTCCTGCTTATCACTTTGATTCAAGTCAAGGGGCACATCCCAGAGGTTTTTGCATGGCCTCTAAAAACACCCACTCCCCCCTACACAATTTCTATTTCTCCACAGAGATCTCCTACATTCACAGTTCACAGTTCGAATTCATGGGATATACATGGAATAACCTCATTTGGTTCATCACTGTGCTTGGGTTGGTGTTTTGCACCTAGTGCATACTAAATTAAGATTTGTTGGGTGAATAAATGACATGATGTTTATTTATACGAACTTGTGGGTTTCTTGCCACCTAACCTGTATCTAGACACTTTCTCTTTCATCTCTTAAGTGGGTGCTCAGGGACCCCAAACTCATTTTAATATTAATATAACTGCCTTTATAACTTGTGTATTCCAGGAAGTATTAGGAGGAATGCCAGGTGTTACTTCTATGCCAAGATTTGAGATCAAATAGTAGCTGTTGGACCTCAAAAGGACAGATAAAATCAAGGAGAACTCAAATCTGTACTAAATTATCACAAAAGTCTGACTTCAGAGAAATATGCTCAACACAGGTCCCTTTAGGACCTGCTGCCTGAAACCTGGGAGTGAGCAATCCCTCTCTTCTTCCATTAGACGCACATTTAAGTACAAAATTAAAAAGCTCTGTTAGAAGTTTGTACATAGCTGGAAAAGAAAAAAAAAACCTTTCATGTTTTCTCAAAATAAATTTAACTGGTTCTAAATTGTCTGCTATTTTAGGTGGTACATTTCCTGAAAAGTGGTCTGCAGAGGCAGCCAAAGGAAGACAAGATTATTAGGGGTTGTTAGCGACTCCTGGCAGAGGCGCTACTGAGAGTCAGACTGAGCTGAATCCATGGCAGGGAATTCTCTAGAAAGGTCCCTGGCCAGTAATGCAGCAGCCAACTCCTAATCTCCTGCCAGCTCCCCAGGCATTTGCTTTTAGCCTAATTCCATCAAGACACCTACTTACCTTCTCTAGACAGACATACTTGCCCTCCTACTTCACTTTGAAGCCCTGCCTGACACCCTGAGAAGGCCTTGTATGACCTTCACCACAAGGCCTAGGAAACCCAGCTTCCAGGGCCACCACAAGGGCTGCTGCACTGCATCTCCACTTGAACCCCTGGAGAGAAATTCGGAGAGAAAACGTTATTGGAATAGAATGACTATTTAAAATAGGTGGCACATTTCTTTATGTCTACTGGAACTCCACTACAGGAAAAGTGAAAGCATTTTCAGGAGGCAGATTCTTGACCCTAGCTAAATCCCACAAACCCTCAATACACACAATCTGAAGACTGGTTGAAGAGTCACCCATAAACAAAAGAAAAATGAATGTGTGGGGGCCTTTACAGTATAACCAAGTGTCTAGACACATTTATATTTTATCTTATTTAATTCTGTCTTTTGCACAGGTCATTGTTTTAAGAGAGCAAATCAAAGCTCTGAGAGATCTAGCATGTGTCCCCAGGGAAAAAGCAAACCTTCAGATTCAGATCGAGGCTAGTGCTGCTTTTTCTGTACTCATGTCTTTTCAATTTACCTTATCCTAATACTCCATGTCTTGTCATTTATTATCTCAAAGGATTCATCACAGAAACATGTCTTTATCACTGGAAAAAAGGTTTTGTTTTGTTTTGTCCTATGACCTAACCAACCACTAAAGATGGCATAGAGAAGTTAAAGGGATCCTACCCCATTGTGATTTCCAGACTACTGAGGGCATTAACCCAGGACTGTTTTAGGAAGAAACATCCCTTTGCTATTGATTTCAAACACAAACAAAAGGAACATTTTCTCTTGTAGATGACAACTATTGGAAGCTACATTGCCTTACTCTGATGCCTCTGCAAGACTGTGGGCCCATCGGACCTGTAGACCTGCCTGCATCTCAAACCATGTCTATCCTCTATCAATAGCCAAAATTAAGCTTTCAACTTGCCAACCCATTTCTCTGCTGAGACTCACCAATATGGCCCACACAATATCACTAGCCCATAGGCAAGCCTAACCAATAAGCTCTTTGTCAGTATTTATCCAAGGCTCTGGAACTGCCCCTCAAAAGTGGTATGAAAATTTGGTAGAATGCTTTCTGTTCTCATAAGGGAAGGGGAACCATTACTAACCATACAGACAATGGATACCTGGAAATTTTGCTTGTTGCCATGTTCAGGAGTATCTCACACAATGCCTTTCCCTTGTCATGTACTTCTCTCTAACGACCTATTAAAAGCCTTTTTGGTTGCTATCTGAGCCTACAGTCTAACTTGTTTTTATACATAAAGACCTTGTTTTTATTATGGTTTCATGCATGTCCAAACCTCAGTCCATTGGCTTCATGCACCCAGGATAGCTATGAATACAGTCCAACACAACAACATAAGCTTACATAAATCATTAAGATTTTTTTTTGCAGTTTTATTTCTGTTGTGGAACTCAACCACATAGTTCTAGAGATGAAATTTGTGGTTGACAACATCATATTACATTGACAAAAGGTTGAGTATGCCTAAAAACTTCTCAAAATTTCCAAGAATTCACATTCCTCATGTGCTATTAGCTTTGAGAATAAATAGTACTTCATTTTGGTAAAAACAAAAAGCAGTAAGAAAAGGTGTTCATTGCCTTGGGGAATCACCAGTGCTGGGGATTATGTCTTCCATAACTAAGCCAGCCATCAGTGCGCCAGTATTGCTTTGCCTGTGTGCCTGCTACATTCAAAGAGATGCTTCATGATAGAAAAAGACTACAACTGTGCCCTTCATTTATTAAAACAACATTACAAGTCATCTCCTTTATTTATTTGTTTGTTTTTGTTTGTTTGTTTGTTTACTTTTGAAGGCAGAGTTTCTCTGTGTAGCTTTGGAGCCTGTCCTGTAACACGTTCTGTAGACCAGACTCGAACTCAGAGATCTACCAGCCTTTGCTTCCCGAGTGCTGAGATCAAAGGTGTGTGGCACTACCACCCAACCTCCTTTTTTATTTCTTATGCTACAGTTATTAGGAATTCCATGGGTTTATTTCAGCTATCTGAGTAGCAAGATTATATTACCTCTAAATTATATTTTAATTATGAGAATAGGAAGGCTACATCACCTGTGAATTTTATTTGATGGTAGTAGTGGAAATGTGAGAAAACTGGATTTAACTAGGTTGAGGCAGTGTGGCATCGTTCAGTGACATTCCCACTCTTAATCTCTAAATCCATCTAAATTCATCTCTCCATCCCACCACACCAGCCTTTGGACTTTCTATTCAAACCGGACCCTACCTAAGATGCCTTGTTCTTACCATCTCTTTGTGCAAAGTTCCTGACATCTGAATCTCATCTAATCCCTCTTCATTCAAATACTCACTCAGATATCACCCCCTCCAAGAGGTCCCCCAGAATCACCACTCTTCATTCCATTCTCTACTCCACTCATCCCTAAAATTCCTTCGTAGCACCTATCTAGCCTGAAATTCCATGGTAATATTTATTTACCTATCATTTGTCTTATCATAAGAATATGTATCTACAAGAGATGTCNGGGCTGCTATGTTGGATGCAAGTGCCTGGAATGATGGGAAATGTTGCAAAGTGGGTATGTGATAAATACTGTTTAGGGAATGAATTAATGCATGAAGATATTCCTGCTCCCTAGGAGCTAAGAGGAATCACTTTCTTGTTCCTATCTTCATAATTCATAGCCAGTCTAAATCAGCATTAATTCTTTCAAATATATCCATCAAATGTCCAGCATATTTCAGGCACTGAGAACACAGTAATAAATAAGACAGATCTACCCACATACTTGGCAATTAATAATCAGCTCCAGTACCTCTGAAGCATTTGAGCCATACAGTGTAGGGACTTTATAAAAAATTTCTTTCTATTTTGTATTTTGAGTGTCTTTGAAATGCAATAGTTATAAGTTAGGAAATTTCTCTCATGTAGTAAGAGGAAAATTGTTATCATATACAGAAGAACTTTTAATCAATGTAGAAAAAAAACAATCAATGTCCTTCAAGTTCCCAAAACATCACTCCTCAGGAATGGACCCATAGAGCCAAAAGCTAAGTGAGGTTTAAGTATGTGGAAACTTCTGGATCCTTTAAATGAAGTGACTAGCAAATGTCTCCACCTAGCTAGCTGAGAAGAAAAGTCCCCTTATTTGAGGCACAGAGGGATCATTGTCTTGAGAAAGACTCTCCGAGCTAGGAACATCCTGTTAGTTCTCTTTCTAGGTGTCCCAAATTAGCCCCAGTGTCAGATGACAGCATACAGAANTGATGACTTAGACCCTCACATGCCATCACTCTGTGGCCAAGCATCTTTCCCACATGCAGAGAGAGAGATGAAAAAAATATAAACAAACAGAGGCTTCATATTTGTACAGAGGTACACAATGGACTTTCTCATTGATTTTCATATTTGTAGGGAAGATCATATAACCTTGTCTCTATAAATAAGCAAAATAAAGTTCAGAAGGTAGCTGTGANATATGCCAAGGTCCTCTGATTCCAAGTTAGAAATCAGCAAGGAAGGCTCAAGTCAGGCTAGGGGCACAGAACTTAACAAAGGGACCTNGCCATATCATATCACAATCAAGCATGAATAAACCCCAAATTAAAGCCTGCTTGGGTACACACACTTTCCCCTGATTTCACTCTTATCCTTGGTCCTTATGATTCCATGGCTCTAATTATTAATCTTGTGAATTTTCTAGACATGAGAAGCTTAGGATGATGCTGAATGAACCCATGTCTTTGCTCTGATATTTGACAGTGCACATGGCAACAGCCTTCTTCCACCCTCTGAACTTTTACTGTTGCTAACCAGTAATATAAGGTGGGGAATGAGAAAGACATATGTGATATTGAGATTGCGGTTGGAAAATATGATTCATCCCTTCCCTAAACTCCTTCTACTTCCTCCTACCCCTTTCTCCACATACACTAACATTTTCTTTCAGCTTAGAGTTCAAAGCAAATGAGAAAGAATATGTCAACTTAACAACAAATAAAATGCTCCATGAAGGGATTTTTGGGGGATTTCTGGTCTCAACTATGGGCTGCAAAGGACTGATAAGTTATATGTGACTGGCATTTTCTAAGACAACTCAGAAAGGTAGGGGTATATTGGCTCTGACTACAAAAATCTTCAGTCCCTTCAAAATACGGCTGCTTGGAAAGATGGGCAGAAGTTTCAACTTCCTGCAAATATGCCCATTTCAGAGGAGAAAGCTTCTGCCTCCATCCAAAGTTGGATTCTGTGTTATTAATTCCTCAACCCTTAATATGGTTTGGTTATGTCCAAAAATGCACCCTCCTTCCTCCTGCCCCAACTTCCTCAGAGTGCAAGTGAATGATTGTGTCCTCTGGTCTCCTTTCCAAGAAGTCCCATGTGGGAAAGATGCTGACTCTCACCAGAAGGCAAAGGAAGGTGTCTTCTCAGGTTTCTCGGGATCACCTGAGGTGGAGGTCAGTTCTTGGCAAGGGCAGCACCATCTAGACAATCATATATAGCTGCAGCAATGTGCAAGGGAGGGAGCCAGGCCAGCTCCAAATAGAAACCCCAGCTACAGCCCAGTCAGACCAGGCTTCCAATCTGGTTGAATGTAGCCTGTCAGATGAGACCCGGAAAGCTGGCAGAAGTTAATGAGGGATGCAAGAGGGTGAGAAAACAGCTTGTTGGAAATTGCAAAAATGACATTCACATACGTATAGGTAAAGCACAACAAACTTCACATTAAGGAGCACTTAAGAGAGACCTTTAACTTCCTGNGGATAAGCTCAGCCAACTTGCTCCTGGCAATTAGTTGGATGTTTTGTAGCTTATTCTGCTGAGACAAAGAGCAGAGCATGATTGCATTTCACCTTACAGATGGATATGTGAGTGATGAGCCATGGCGTCCAAAGTGCTAGGAATGCAAAAACATAGCTGACAAAGAGTGGGAGAAATTACCCTCTGTATGAACCTCAGCTGTCCCCTGACCCCAAAAGGAGCACTTTGGTCAAGATGGATATTATCTTAGAGAACAATCGACCATTTCCTCTTTGCATGGGGGTCAATCTGCCTTCAGTATTCTCAGAGAGAGAAGGTAGAACCAGAGTGGTTATAAAAACCTGTGACCAGGCATCTTAGTTATTTTGTGAAGCAAAAGATTGTATCAGCTGAGAAGAAAGATGTAGCAGACATCCTAGCCTCCAACAGCTAGGGTGGAAGAGAGAGAGAATGAAGATGGAGGGAGGTACAGGGAAGAGAAGGTATAGGATTCCCAGGCAAAAAGCTTCTGTTTGTCTTCCCAGAGCCTCTAGGGAGGAATAAATATAATTACCAACCTAGCATGACAGCATTCAAAACAAAAGAGGCACATGCCAGGTGATCATCTCTGCCGGGACTCGAACCCGGAACCTCTGGATTAGAAGTCCAGCGCGCTCGTCCATTGCGCCACAGAGACCTCACCACACACACAGCATCAGCACCAGAACTGAAAAAGCACATACCTTCTGCATCACCGAGCCATCTCAGCATCCTGCTCTCTGAGCGGTGGGGGGGACAGGGACAGCTGGAAAATCTGGAGTGGAGATCCACCAGCCGGCTCCATCAAAGCTTTTCTCAATATTGTGGGTCTTAGGTTCCTCAGAGGATTGGAGGAATGTGACAGCAGTCATTTTCCAAGTCCCAGGATCCCTAAAAGATCAGGACGGAGCAGGAGCCTTTGCTTGCTATTGCTCTCCATCCCTAAGGGAGGATAACGGGAAAGTCTCTCTATTCTCATGCTAATGAAGCAGGGTACACCCAGCCTGNCGGAGAAGGCAGAAGCCATCTCTACTTCCACCCCCATTTCCTCACTGTGGTTTCATCCTGGTCCAGATATTCTCAGGCAAGGGCTGGGGAAAGCTGAGAGATTCAGGAAAACCCCGATTCCAGAAACAAAGAATCTACTGCTATAAAAAATCACCATGAGCAGAGTCAGAGAAAGTCAGGGGAGCCAGGCAGGGAGACTGGTCCCTTCCTTGCCCTCAGCTTTAAAAACTGTCTGTCAAGCCCAGAAAACAGGTTCAGGAGTCACTTCAGTGGACATTACTTCAGTACCCTCACTAGAACTGAGAATGGATGGGGGAGATGAAGTCAGAAAAGTATATGTGAGAGTAAGAGTGTACATCCTTATGTATTGCGTTCTCTCTCTCTCTCTCTCTCTCTCTCTCTCTCTCTCTCTCTCTCTC